>CM069456.1:32830648-32866920 GCA_035610835.1 Ophiura sarsii
ATTGGGCAGGGGAGCCTGTCTTTGGAGGAGGAGGAGCAGTGGCGTGCGGCAGGATATCTGGCCATAAATGAAATCCCCCGACCTCAGATTTTTCTCAATTTCCCCGACGTTTCAACCAAAAATTAGTAAAAGGTAGCCCCAATTTTTGTTGCAGTCACCTCGTGAATTTCACGTAGGGGAGGGGGGGGGGGGGGTCTCAAAAAATCGAATAGTAAAAAAATCGCACAGTCCAAAAAACCGAGCACATTCAACAACTAATAGTAATGGCCAATCATCCGGGTTTTAATCCGTTTTTGCTATAACATTTTCATTTATTTAGCTGAGTACTCCATACATTTGTCGACTTGATGTACAAATTTGCCGACTATTTGACTATTTGGATTACACCCCCACACACACACCCCCACACAAAACCTTCTAGCGACGGCTCTGCCCCCGACTGACAGTAGTTTCCCCCGACTGACAGTCATTTCCCCCAAATATTTCAATAGTGGGGGGGGGGGGTTGGGGGGGCTGCCCAAGGATCAACTCCTCCTCAGTAGCGTGCGCAAAAGGGGCTGCGGCCCCCGGCCCCCGATAGGTCGTTGGGGCAGGATAGGCCTCTGAAGGGGGAGATGTACACTGGAAAAAATGGGTGTAGCGTGTCACCTTTAAAGATACTAACAAAAATGACACTCATTAAGTGTCGAAAGACACCTCTTCGGGAGTCATTTTCCCCATTTCGACTTTAAAGGTGTCTTTCTGTCACCTTTAAATGTTCGCCTGAGGATCCAAATCTTAACGCCCCTTTTGGTGTCAAATGACACCCAATTATTTTATTCAGTGTACTAGTCTTTGAGGGCAGGGGGATATGTCTTTGGGGAAGGGGAAGATGTCTTTGGAAGTGAGATAGGTCCTTGGAGTAGGGAGATAGGTGAAGATGGATGGGGGAGATGACGGGTTTCTGGGCAGGGGATAGGTCTTTGGGGAAGGGGGAGATGTCTTTGGAAGTGAGATAGGTCCTTGGGGTAGGGAGATAGGTGAAGTTGGATGGGGATATGACGGGTCTTTTGGCAGGGGAAGATAGGTTTTGGGGTAGGTGAGATGTGTCTTTGGGGAAGGGCAGACCTTCATAGTGTTTCTGAGCCCTCGATATGTTATATAAAACACCTTAAAATGGATCCTCGAGCAAACATCTACAGGTGTCATTAACACCACTGAAGGTGTCATTTGACACCCGTAGAAATGGGTCTTCAGGTGAACATCCCAAGGTGTCAAGAGCAAATCGAAGGTGTCATTTGACACCCGTAGTTATGGGTCCTCAGGTGAACATCCAAAGGTGTCAAGAGCAAATCGACACCCTCTATCTAGGTGTCATGGCACACTTTAAAGGTGTCTTTCTGTCACCTTTGAATGTTCGCCTGAGGATCCAAATCTTAACACCCTTTTTGGTGTCAAATGACACCCAATTTTTTTCTAAAGTGTACTAGTCTTTGAGGGCAGGGGGATAGGTATTTGGGGAAGGGGGATGTCTTTGGAAGTGAGATAGGTCCTTGCGGTAGGGAGATAGGTGAAGATGGGGGAGATGACGGGTCTTTGGGCAGGGGAAGATAGGTCTTTGGGTTAGGTGAGATGCGTCTTTGGGGAAGCGGAGGCCTTTGTAGGGGAGATGTGTCTTTGGGGCAGGATATGGTCTTTGGAGCATTGGAGGGGGATAGGTAATTGGGACAGGAAGAAAGGTGGAGATGGGGGGGGGGGACAACTTTTGGGGCAGGGGAGATATATCTTTGGGGAAGGGGTGAGGTCTTTGGATGGGATATAGGTCTGAAGGGAAGGATAGATCTTTGGAGTATTGCCTATTGGGGTGATGTCTATATTGAGCAGAAAGATGGTGGAGATGGTGGCATGAGAGATAGGTCTTTGGTGTAAGGGGGAGATAGGTCTTTTTGGTAGGAGAGAGGTTTTTGGAAGGAGGGGAGATGTCTTTGGGGCAGGATAGGTCATCGACACCTTGTATTGGAACAACTCATGAGGGTGAAAGCACCAGGGCGAGGGTTCAAATAAGGGTGAATCGAGCTCACTTCAAACCAGGTCTACTACCAGATCTTGCACCTTGCGAAGGGGCATACATCAAAAATAATGATTTTGAGTAAACATTTGCAAAAAAGAATGCAAAAATTGTTGATTTTTGTTCTATGGGTAGGATAGACATTAAGACATTTCCCCGTGACCCAGTAGGCTTGCCACAAATGAATTGGTTAAATACATATATTATTAACGACTAAATAATAGTTAGTTATAATGCACCTCACCCCCATAGCATCCTCCCCCACCCTCCTTGTTATGACACTGCCTAAGGGAAATGCCTTATTCTGTGAATTTCCAAAAAATTGCGAAAAAAGTTGTCATGCACTTGACTTTACAAAGTGTTGGGTAATTGTGCACGTTTTACGGCTACTTCAGAAAATTGTGCACATGTTGGCCACCTTTAACCGCAACGTCAGAAAGGTTTGAGTTTTTTCCAGCCATTTGTGCAACTTGGTGATATTTTGGAGAGGCCATTTTTGACGATTTTGGGCAACTTGTGAGAAAATTGAACCATTTTTGCTGTTTTAAGACACCCTTTATTGATGTTTTGTAGATACATATTTTGGAAGTAGATATTTTAACTCTAAAAAGTAGATATTTTTGCCTAAATTTGCCTTTATTTAGCCAAAATTTAGACATACAACTGAGCTGAATGTATTAAGATAATTTTGCGCAATAGGCTGCTGTTTGTTAATATTTCAAGGAATTTCAGATTTTTTCACCTGATATATCATGCATACCTTTAACAATTCAGACGCAGTGATAGCACTGGATCAAAAATGTGAGAGGTCCCATGAAATTTTTCAGGACCCCATAGGACTTCAAAAAACAAATTTAAGGGGTCCCCCAAGAAATTGAGGGGTCCTGAAGTTTGGGTATTTGAACATTTTACTTTTTTACGGACAGTTTAATGAATTTATATTGTGAGCAAAGGATGGACATGTAATTTACAGAATTTCTTAAGGTTTCCATTTACATACGTCAAATTTAAGGGGTCCCTTCAATTTTGATCGGGACCCGCAAGTCTTTCCAATTTGAAACCTGACGCGTCACTAATAGAAAGTGAGAGGTCTAGGACGCGCAGACGCGTCAGAATGCGACCCCTGTTCAGACGGTGACCGAATGTCCCCATACGCATTTCAAGATGAATTGATACATATTGTGAAAATGGGCTGAAAAAGTTAATAAGTTTTGTGGACATTTTGTGCAATTTAATTTTGCAAATGTTTGATTTCTTGTAGCAATTTTTTATTTAAAAAAAAAAGTCAGACCCTACATGAGAAGTCTGTTTCCCATAGAAGAGGGGTTTTTTTTCTCAACGCCTTAAAGGTAGATGTTCCGATTTTCAACTTGAAGTTTTCTATTCTACATGAAAGGTCATCCTTAAAAAAGTTGTGTTCCAAAGTTTGAGTTGCATAGCTCTAATGGTTCTTATTTTAGACGCACAAGATGCTGTGAACTGTACCCATTGAGTAGTACACAAACTATATCGGTGGTTACCACCATTCGCGGTAATTCGACGTTATTTCATCGATTTCTCCGTAATTATACCGATTTAGGCCGTCAAATTTCAGTATGACGATGAGAAAAATACGAGCTTTCATATGATATGAAAATCTCCGTATGTTTGAAATAATTCTGTGTTACAAAAATGTGATCGGGTCATCTACCTTTAAGTCCATATTTTCCATTAGTTGGGGACAAAATAGATGGACTTGGGCTCAAAATCTCACAATTTCCAAAACATAGATGGCTTGGAACATTTTCTCTCATCCCTTATATCCACTGTCTATCTGAGCCAGCCAGAACTATAAGTATTGAACATAACTACACCTAGTGCTATAATTAATATATCAGAATTTACTCTTTATTAAACCAAACAACATAAACAAAGTGCAGAAATCTCTATTCCAATATCTCACATTTAAAAATAGGCTATTTTTATATACAATTGAAGTACTCCATCTGATAAAGGTAATATCCACATTTCTGAAACTGGTTTTGAGATAATACAATCATTACAATGGTCAAGTAAAATAAGGACATTTTTAAAGGTGGATTTCTCAAAATTGTTACACTTTTCCAAATGCAGATTTGGAAAACCAATACTCATATGCTGCAGAATCTTGAGTGGGATGAAAATGGAACTAAAAACCCCCAAAATACTACAATACAACAATTAAGGACAACTTGGCAAAAAAACACGAGTTTGTTTCACTGCAAGTCTATGAGAATGGTGAGACGCCATCCCAAAACTATGGTCATGAAGTGCATAGACCTGCACAAATGCAGGACAGCAGCAAAACCAATGGTGTAAATTATAGACTGTTGTCTTTGAATGTCTATTCCATGTACTGAAAGCTTCATTTTGTACAGAATATCAAGATATAACCCCCTAAGTTTGAGAATCTGAACACTGACTGGTTTTTGGGTGTAGTACATTTCGTCCAAAAGTTTTTTGTCCAAACACACTTTGTCCAATTTTTTTTTGTCCAAATACACTTTGTCCAAAAATTGTTGGTCCAAACAAACTTTGGTCCAAATCATTTTTTGTCCATTGGTTTTTTTTCCCAATATTATTTAGGCCAAATTTTTTTTGGTCCAATGCTATTTTGTCCAAAATTGTTTAGGCCAATTGTTTTTGGTCCAACGCTATTTTGTCCAACATTATTTTGTCCATTTTTTTTTTGTCCAACAATATTTTTGTCCAAACATTATTTCGTCCAACTTTTTTTTGTCCAAAGTTATTTTGGCCAACATTATTTAGGCCAATTTTTTTTTGTCCAATGTTATTTTGGCCAACATTATTTAGGCCAAATTTTATTTTGTCCAACGCTATTTTGGCCAACATTATTGACACTGTATCTTTCCCTCTCATACATTTATGATATTGATTAATATTAAAAAGTATTATTTATCCATTATTTATCCATTTTAGTGTAAATAAAAGCTCTCGCAAAAACATTTTTTGTCAAAGGACTATCGCGTCATTACATTATTGTGTCATATCATATTCAAACATGTTGATGCATTGACAGCTCCTGTGGAAAAGCCATTTTTACACATACTCGCTAAAAATAGCAATATCTCAAAAAATATTAATGTAATATCTTCCCTATTTTCACCAATAATGCTCAATGATATATGCTTTAATAATATGCAAACCAAATTACTAAAATATTTTATCATCTAGGAGAAAATGGCCTCCAAAGTTGGGTATAGTTTTTTTTGGACCACCCTGTATATGAAAGCTATGAAGATTGTTAAACGGAGTCAGTCGTCACAAACACAATAGCCAAACGACCTTGCTTTTGTCAACACTCCCTACACAACAGAGGACTGCAGTGCAAATCTCTACGATTTTCGCTATGTAATCTCTATGGCGGATTTCATTCCGTTGTATGAAGCTATGATGTTTGCGTGGTCTTTGCTATCTCCAAGCAGATAGAGCAATACGTAACAATTACACATGTCGTATTAAACAATTACACATCTTCAAACATCATCACGTTTTATATTTCTGCTTTAAGTACTTAGCCTGGTATTAAGTGCACTTATGCACCATATATTGCTTGAATAAGGCAAGAATACAAATGTAGTTACAATTACATATCTTCAAACATCATCATATTTTATATTTCTGTAATATCAAATCAATTATAATCTATACTTTTTATACTGAGACCACAGTAAAGATAAGTCTTTCCTCTACCTATTTCAGGACTTTCGGATCATTTTTGAAATTTCTTATGTTTTTCTTTATTTTTTGAAAATTCCCTAAACTTTCACCTTCTGAAATTTCTGTAGACTAAACAGAAAGTGCTATGGCCATGAAACTTTGGGAATACATTTATAAGCCTATTACCTAAATTCTCACATGAGTTTTTGCAAATACAGTGTTTACTTTTTGAAAAGAATATTCTTTTCAATTTTGATTTTAGGGAAATTTTCAAAAGGCTGTAAAAAGGTCTAGAAACACTTAATTAGTAAAAACTCACGAGATAACTTTCTAAACTTAATTACCTTTAATATGACACCTTGTTTGTGCAAATTGAACAAGTAGTTTTTTCTGTAGAAATTCTCAACATTTGGCAATATAGTGTTTCTAGAAAATAGTGAAAAAGTACTAACATTCCCAGTGAATAAACCATTCATCACCACTCAGTTGTGGAGGGGAAAAAATGTGTTATACCTTGGTGTTTTGGCATCAAAATAAAATAAAGGTCTTTAGCATAAATTGATTTTAAAGAAGAGAAAAAAATATTTACAAAACTATGTGTTTTCTGAAATTTGGCAGTATTTTGGGAATTCGGCTACGCCTCCTAAAGTCAATGGGTTTTCAAATAACAAAAAATTCTGTAAATGAAAAACGGCTTTTTGGAAAAAATTCAAACTTGGCATATCAATATACACATCCTCTGTTATTTTGAAGCAAATCATTGCCAGTCACCGTAGCCGAGTTAGCCACCTTAAGTACTTAAAGAAACACACTTAAAACCTGATGCTGAATTGGTTCAAAAAATGTAGCTCTTTGATCAGGTATAAAGTGCATTTATTGCTTGAATAAGGCAAGAATTCAAATGTAGTTACAATTACATATCTTCAAACATCCTCATGTTTTATATTTCTGCTATAAGCAGCCCTCAAATTAAGAAATGAAAAGGGCATGGCAATTTCAGGCAATTTGAAAGGGGCACAAGGTAATTATGTACTTTTCAATGGAGTAAAACAGCCAGAAGTTGAGGGCATCGAGGCAACTAGGTGGGGCACCGACGGCAGTTGCCTTCGGTGCCTTCGGGTAATTTGAGGGCTGGCTATAAGTACTTAAAGAAACACACTTAAAACCTGATGCTGAATCGGTTCAAATAATGTAGCTCTTTAGCCTGGTATTAAGTGCACTTATGCACCATATATTGCTTGAATAAGGCAAGAATACAAATGTAGTAACAATTACATATCTTCAAACATCATCACGTTTTATATTTCTGCTTTAAGTACTTATAGAAACACAAAACAAAACCTGATGCTGAATTGGTTCAAATAATGTAGCTCTTTAGCCTGGTATTAAGTGCACTTATGCACCATATATTGCTTGAATAAGGCAAGAATACAAATGTAATTACAATTACATATCTTCAAACATCATCATGTTTTATATTTCCGCTTTAAGTACTTAAAGAAACACACTTAAAACCTGATGCTGAATTGGTTCAAATAATGTAGCTCTTTAGTCGGGTATTAAGTCCACTTATGCGCCATATAATGCTTGAATAAGGTAAGAATACAAATGTAGTTACAATTACATATCTTCAAACATCATCACATTTTATATTTCTGCTTTAAGTACTTAAAGAAACACACTTAAAACCTGATGCTGAATTGGTTAAAAAAATGTAGCTCTTTAGCCTGGTATTAAGTGCTCTTATGCACCATATATTGCTTGAATAAGGCAAGTATACAAATGTAGTTACAATTACATATCTTCAAACATCATCACATTTTATATTTCTGCTTTAAGTACTTAAAGAAACACACTTAAAACCTGATGCTGAATCGGTTCAAATAATGTAGCTCTTTAGCCTGGTATTAAGTGCACTTATGCACCATATATTGCTTGAATAAGGCAAGAATACAAATGTAATTACAATTACATATCTTCAAACATCATCACGTTTTATATTTCCGCTTTAAGTACTTAAAGAAACAAACTTAACACTTTCCATGCGGCTATAAGTTTTACAATATAAAAAACAGAATATTCAGAAACATTTCCCAAATTTCAGGGTCTATCTCAAGGATTACTGGACCGATACTTGGCATGTTGGTACTTATTTCAATGCATTTCTCATGGTGATTTCAAATATGGTAATGTAATTCAACAATTTTGACATTTTTGAAATATTTTGTGCAATTTTGGAATGTCGTCGGCAGCTGCCTGCCGTGTGGAAAGTGTTAACACCTGATGCTGAATTGGTTCAAACAATGTAGCTCTTTGGTCCGGTATAATTTGGTCTGGTCATCGGCAGAGACGCACATTGTTTCATACAAACTCTATACAACGTGCATCTCGAGTGGCAAGGTGATGTAGGCACTGAGGACGTATTCTACTAAACACATCATGATATCCCACCTTAAAGGGGCACTGAGAGTTACGTATGGGAGTGCGCCCTCAATTTTTCTAGATGTACTTTTTTTTTAACCTACGTAATACATACTACTAACTACCATCTGGTCACCTTAATTCGCCGTCTATCACGTGAAATTTCACGATTTGGTAATTTCGATGGAGATAACATCGAAATTATCAGCACTCACCACATAACTTGCTTCAACCAAATTTTAATCTAGCGCCATTATTCAACCGTTTTCCCATAAATCATTAGAATTCAGGGTTCTTACGTACCATATCTATTGAAACAATTTTTTTTCTCCAAATTTCATTTTTCTCGGCAATCTCTCAATGCTCCTTTAACAACAATGTGATGGCGTTTGCATCTCGTAATCAATAGCATAGAAAGTGCTGCGCCTATCACTACATAAAGGGCTGACATCAGTTCCAAACTTGATCTGAACACAGAATATAGGTGATACCTGAAAGACTGAAATTCCATTTTTATAAACTTTAACTTTTAAAATCTACATGTAATATTAAAATGATCTTACAAGAAATATATATAATAAATATAGTACAGTATTATTAAAAATCTTATAGTATCTTAAGTATAAATAAACAAATCTCAAATATAAACCTGTATTTTACAACCATCTAGCGACCAGGGTTTTCCATTTTTCATAATTACAAGTACATAATTTAATTGTGGGTGTGCAGTTTGCTATGATCTTGAACAGTTAATTAAAATATATTTGCTACAATTTTTTTTACAAATATTTCCAAAACCTAGTTTATGCACCCAAGTCCAATAGATTTACAATATACCAAATCTGTTTACAAAAGTTATGAATATTTTGTGTACACAGCCATTTCTCACAGCACAAAATGTGTTACCTCCCCGGTTACCTCATAGTAGCTATAGTTTTATCAGCTCCAAATTGGTGTGAAATATTGATTTTTTTTATCCCTCCGCATGCAAAAGTAATCCAAGCATGCTCGCACGATTATTGCAGCATGCACACGGTTTTTGTCGGACGCTTGCGTCATGCATACGATGCACAGTGCGTTTGTTGTTATAATGCACGTTTCACGTCCTTCTGTATTCATTTGCTGCTGTAAGAAGGCTTTGCCAATTTGGAACTGATCAAACTATAGCATACAGTATACCTTTTTTTGACATTGTAATCCCTTATTTCATGACCATTTTTGGAGAAATATGAACAACAAGTAGAGAATGATTTTAAGTGTTATCTATTTATTTATAGCTTAGGATATAGTTCTTTTTCATAATAGTATTGACAATATTTACAATTTTATCTTTCACTATTTACTTCATTTTCAACATGAAAAAGAGTTTGAGAAAACAGATTTACATACACAATGATAAACACTTAAGACACCGCATGTAAGACACTTTCAACCACTGTTATAGTCGTCGTCAGAATACTTCGGCACTTTTTCTGTGACAACTGCGTACAGTGTAAACACGGAAGTGCATTGTAGAACAGCGTCACAACAGCGTTATCTTTGAGCAGTTCGACGCGTCCCTGCCTCTGTAATCCGATTGGCCGCGACTGTATCTATGGGTCATGAATGTCCCCGCCCACACGCTCATTAACTAGACGCGTGCGTTGGCGGTTTTAAAAAGTACCAAAGTATTCTGACGACGACTATACTATCCTACATGCCACTCTAGTAGCCATAAATATACCTAATTATGACAAACAGAAGTATGATAGCAAGAAACTGCATGTAAGAGACACATCCAACCCCAGGGGGGGGGGGTACTCACCCAAGACGGTATACGGGGGTGTGCCGCTCTAATGGGTAGCTTTTTGGGCACAAAATCCCTAAACATGGGGTATGATTTTGTGCTGGAAATCCCTAATAATGGGGTCACTTTTTACAAATGAGTCTATTTTCGCGAAATTTGTGTCTATTTTTCGCGAAAATTTGCAAAAATTAGGTCTATTTTCCCGATAATTTGCGAAAATTTGGTCTAAAATGAAGCAAAACCCCTAAAAATGGGAAACCGATATTTCAAAAAATCACCCCTAAATATGGGTATGGGTTTTGAATCTCCAGCGGCACACCCCCGACCAAACCAAATCCGAGTAACCCCCCCCCCCCCCCCCCCGGATCCAACCACTGCTACCATCCTTTCACCCCACTTTAGTAGCCACTATAAGCGCCCCAAGAAAATATCAGGGTGTAATATATGACGAGTATGATCGCGACAAAGACATCCGTGATAATGCCACCCACTAGACCGGCGATGGACCATTTCTTGGCGGATTCCGAGGCCAACCTGGCTCCCTCTTGGTCCCCTGCAAGGTGACGGTTCTTGACCTGTAGCGTAGGAGACAATCAATGGTGATATTACTATATATAGACTACTGTAAAAGTGGAAATTAAAACGCGCGAATATATTCATTTTGTATGTAGGTCTAATATATGGAAGCTCAAAATCGCGAAAATAAAAACAAGCGAAATTGTTCAAAATGTGCAATGTGCGAACATTTACACGCGCGAACATTTCCACTTTTACAGTATTGCACCTCTCAGGCAAGGATGTTTAGTCGGGTGTTTGAAAAATATATCCCAAACGTTTCAATTTATTTTAAAAATATTCACATTTTGTTTTAAACATTTTCACAGTTTTTCCATAAATGTACAAAAAAAACTTCCAAGTTCAATTTTTATTTTCAAAAATAGGGGAGGGGGAGGGAGGAGGGAAAAAGAAAATGGGTTAGTCGGGCCTGAATAATAGGTTTATTTTCCCTAGCCTAAGTCTATTTTTCAGCATTCAGCAGGAAAGGATTAAGATTAATAAGAAGAGTTCATTTTGTGCTACTTCCTTGCAGTTTGGTTCACTTCACACCTGGGGTGCTCAGTGGTCATTACGAGGGGGTATCATGCGCGTCCAAGGACTTTCAAAAAGTACCCTAAATATGCAATCGTGTTAATGTGAAAAAGCACCCCCTGAACAAGTATAGCACAGTATTTTACATACCCTAAGCAAGTAATATCAGTATTTCCAATACCCTAAACAAGTGCTCAAAATATTTTGATACCCTAAACAAGTATTCAAAATATTTTAATACCCTAAGCAAGTAATTTGTATGGTAAACCTCTTACCGCGTATGACACATACATTTCTAACCCTTCTTTCCTTCCCTAATATTAATAAGCTAAAAGTATTATGAAACACTATGCCGAGCTGATTATCAGATACTTGCGTGGATACAATTTAAGAAATATATCTTGTCCATGTATCATGGACATTTTTAATCCTCTGTCATGGAACAAATAGGGATCCTAAATACGAAAGCCAATGATGTAAAAAGTATACCCTTTTTTCTTAATTTGTCTTGTTTTGATACCCTATTCACGTTACGTAAGTAACATGTCCCAGCTTGAAAATAATTACACTAATTACGTGATTTCTTGGACATGCATAATACCCCTCTTGTAATGACCACTGAGCACCCCGGGACTTCACATCAGGATAAACAAAGAATTTGCAACACTTACGTCCTGGGATTTGACAATGGCGACGATTCCACACGGTAAGCAACAGCACAGCGTTACAAACAGAGCAAAAGCCAGATGATTATCTGGTTCTGGACCCTGGTTGCCTCTCACAATCACAACTTGTCCCGGTGCCTATGTAAAAAGAAATATATCAATCAAACTTTCATTATGTAATTTATAAACAGGCATTCTATATAATTAAAGTTCAGTCAGTTTAAAATTAGTTTGCCTTAAGGCCAAAAAAAAAAAAAAAAATTGACTTGCCCTTTCAGGGCCAAAGGCTGGGTCGACGGTTGGATTTTTTATTTTATTATTTTATTTAAATACAAAATTTACACAAAAACACGTTTCAAAGAAGAGAAATTTTTTATGAATTTTTTGGATTTTTGTTTTTTGATTTTTAAACAAGCAGATACTGATACTACTCAAAAATACGTTTTCATATTTCTTTATTGTCATGTGCTTCTTTCAATTTTTTTTTTTTTTTTACTTTGAAAAAAAAAAAAAAAAAAAGCAACCCTAGATTTCCGAAATTTCGGGTCGGTCGGAAAGGGCAAGTCAACTCTTTTTTTTGTTGCCTAATATTATGCCAGCCTCGTTCACATTAATGCTCTTCTATTATTAATTTGCAGTTAGCAAGGATGCTCATCAATTTGGAACTGACTAAACTTATATAGCGCATATGTATATACACTCGGCAAAAGAAGTTCTTGGACACTTAAATTAAACTAATATTTAATAGCATATATATAATTATATATATGATTATATATGATTATATATGATTATATATATATAATTGTATATCAAAATAAGCAGAAAGTAATCCTCTAACAGCTTAACATAGAATTTAGACATGATCACTCATGCATGGCAGATCCCATTCACTTGACAATGGCAAGAAGATTGCAAAAAATTGGATAATCCCTCCATTCAAATGACTGTAAATGCTAATTTCTTTCAATTTCCTTTTACGCACCTTACCATTGCTTAATGAATGTGCTCAGCCATGCATGAATGCGTACATCTTAATTTCATACAGACATGATAGAGAATTATTGTCTGCTTATTTTGACATGCAATTGTTTAATTTATATTAAATATTTATGTGAAATATTTGAACTTCAATGAGTGTCCAAGAACTTCTTTTGCCGAGTGTATTATAGTTGACATTCTTTTTTGGCACGCTGAAACAAGGGTGTAAGTGTATAGACCGTGAACGTATTAGGAATCAATTAGAATACTCATCCATGTCATGATAAGTAGTGATGTAATTCTAGACATCTTCATTCAGGGTGAAGAATTTAAGGGGGGGGGGACTTCAGGAAGTTTTTTTGGAATTTTGTGAGTGCTTTTTTTTGTTGAACTATTAATCAAATGCATATAAATGTATACATTTTTGGATGGGATTTGGGTCAGAGAATCCATTTTTGGCATCAATTTTGACCAAAATAGTATATTTTTTGAGAAAATCACACACAAAAAATTACTTTTTTGACCAATTATTTTTGGAACAAGCTTACAAAATTATTTTTGAGTAAAAAAATTCCAAAATTGCTTGATTATACTATCTATTAAGACACTAATCTAGGGACGTTTTTCTCATTTTTTCTTCTAAAGCCGTATTTTTGACATTTTGACCAAAAATGGCCAAAAAAGTGTTAGTATAATATAAGTTTAGGTGAAAAAATGAGAGAATCATCCCTAGAATAGTGACATAACATTAGAATCAAGCAATTTTGGGCATTTTTTACTTTTGTTAGCTTGTTCCAAAAAAAAAATTCGGTCAAAAAAGTGAATTTTGTGATTTTCTCAAAATTTCAACATTTTTTGGTCAAAATTGACGCCAAATTTGGATTCTCTGATCCATTTCCTTTCCAAAAATGTACACTTTTGTACGCATTTGATTAATTAAAATATTCCTTGAGCCCCCCCCCCCCCCCCCTTGGGGGGACTCAAGGAAATATTAAAACATCTGTATCTGGTCAACTTCAGGAGTGGATTAGGGATTGCAAACAGTCAGGGCCAGCATCAAATTTATTTGGCGGGCAAGAAAAATGGGGGGCAAGACCATGGGTGACAAATGTGCACGAAAGTTTGCGAAAATGTTGGCTTTTATTGTAAATATCGCCTAAAATTAGCTTGATTTGTTCTGAATTAGACATTTGAGACAAAGTTTAAGTAGATTTTACATTAAAAGTCAACATTTTTGATTATTTGGAGAACACAATAGGGATGGGCTTGAGCTGACTGGGGGTTGGCAAGTGTGTGGGGGAAAAGGTTGTGACTGTGGGCATTTGCCACCCCCTGTGCAGACACTTGTTGTTGAACAGGCCCCTATCATTAAGCATTTGTCCAGGGGGAGGAGGCCATTGGAGAGCAACTGATGTGGTTCAGGAGGCAAAAGCTTCCAAGAAAATAATGCATTTATGCCAATTTGGATGGCCCGAGCAACCCCGATTAAAGCAGCTCATGAGGTGATCACCCCAGTCTGTTCCTTTAATATGCTGACAGGAGTGGAATTTCAGGTTAAAATAGATGCATGTTGCCGGACAGATTCTCACAGGCATTACGGTTCTGTTCCCTCTATATTCTGAGCTTTTTTTGACCACGGATATTGCCATGGTATTCGGGGTTGTAAATTATGATTCCTTTCCCCAACTCTTTGAGTTATTGCACACCAGCTGTTAGTGCCTACAGCGCTTTGGGTACCTGCCAAGGGTCGCGTTCTTGCGTCCTAGGACCCCTCATTTTCTTGTGGGACGCGTAAGTTTATATATTGAACTTCACGTACGGGTCCCAATCAAAAATGAAGGGACCCCTTAAATCTGACGATGTATGTACGTGGAAACCTTAGACATTCTGAAAATTGTCAATCTCCCACATTGTAAATTTGTTAATGTCCGTAAAAGATAAATACAATGCAAATCCTGTATTTTTTAATGTTTTTAAACACATTAAATCTCTAATTATCTCTAAATCGTTTTTTGACCATTTGCAAAGGCTCAAACTTCAGGACCCCTAATATTTCTGGGGGACCCCTTAAATTTAGTTTTTGCAGTCCTTAAAGGGTCCTGAAAAATGTAATGGGACTCCTCACATTTTTGAGCCAGTGCTACCCCTGATCGACACTATGCCCATCAACGGCTAATTATCGGCGTTTGAACTCACATCAACTTAGCATAATCACACGCTACTACACAATGAATGCCTTCATTGCACACTGGTCTATCTGTAGTCAAATCCCACGCCACTGCACTGATACAATACAGGTATATGTTCATCGGTTAAGCATGAGCGAGTAATTTGACTATGAATAGGGTTGCGAGGTTTTAGAACTAACGGAAAATAACATAGGGAGGTCGAGGACAACCAAACAATATTTTATTATTGGCATACTGGAAAATTTAGTCATGGATGATAAGTTCAATAGTAAAATGCTGTCACTTGGAGGCGCTGTAGTTAATGTCTCTAGTCTACCACTTGTGGCTTAAGCCTATAATTTTGCACTCAATTTACTGAGCTGAGGCCACAATCCCTGCCCGACTGACAGTCGATCAGGATTGAGTGTAAGCTTATAGGCTTAGCGATATCTTATTTATTCCATCATCACTGTCCATATAAGTTTACATATTACGATTGATCATAAATTATTTGCCTACCTTCGATTCATCTGTTTACACGATATCCTTAATACAAGCTGTGTTTATTCACAACAGTTGATTTAATAATAAATTGCCCAACGGATGTATTAAATGTTTTGAAACTTGCTCAACAATTGGTCAATAATAGTATCCAACATTTGTGTATTATGTAAAGATGCCCAGTAGTTGAGTATTTAACCCTTAAAAGGTGAATCTCTCGTTGGGTAAATCAATTTATCCATGTGTTGGTTAGGTATTTCTTACCCACCTGTTGGGGAAAATGCATACCCAACTGTTGGGGAAAAGCATTAGCCAACAAGTGTTGGTTAATTTTTACCCAAATGTAGGGTTGTTCATAGTTGAAACAACGTTGGGTAAAATGTTGGGTAAAAAATTACCCAACATCGTTACAGTGTAAGATTAATCATATATGTATAGACGTTATTCTTAATTGGCGCATTTACGTCAAAAGAGGGAGTGTAATCTAACTGAGCATGTTCAGAGCACTTAGTGCTCCGATAAACATTACATTACAATCTCGTACTTTTACTGCAATGTAATGATCTGTGAATTTATACATTATCCTAGATCATGTAAATTATGTTGGTTATACTAGCAAACATTTAATTTCAAACTAGTGGAAATAAGTAGTTGATACGTTCAAGTTTATTTCACGAATGTAATAAGGACAAATATTGAACAGCTCAGAATATATGAAGATATTTTTTAACGATTAGTGCAAAGTTCAACCCATTGAAAAACTACAGCACTCTCGTCTTGGCTAAATCGCTAGCCTCATTTTCAGGTCACATAACCTCTTCGACGTAAATGTGCCAATTAAAGGTAGATGACCCGATCACATTTCGATTTTCAACTTGAAGTTTTCTATTCTACATGAAAGGTCATCCTTAAAAAAGTCGTGTTCCAAAGTTTGAGTTGCATAGCTCTAATGGTTCTTATTTTACATGCACAAGATGCTGTGAACTGTACCCATTGAGTAGTACACAAACTATATCGGTGGTATACCACCATTCGCGGTAATTCGACTTTACAAGAAAATTAGTACACGATTCGAATACGAGTGCAATATTCATATATCGCTTGTATCACTCGAAAATAAGCGATTCAATTTTAGTATTATTTATAACCGACTGTTTTGATTTTTTAAAGGCAATAAACACGAACTGACACACAGCAACAACAACAACAAAAATCGAATTTCCCATATTATTTGCGCTGCAACCATTATACAAAGTGCAGCACAGGAAATGGTCATCAAAGTTCAATATGGATTCAATATTCAATCGAGACAACAGCAACCGCGATCGCCGACGAATTTAAATATTCACCTTTGTTTATCTTCACTGCATCGAATCATATGTTTTACATATTATATGTATTCGCCTGTAACCATTTTATAACCAACAAGAAGCTGTTGTCCTAATGAACGATTCCTATTGTTTGGTAGTAGTTTCTAGCAATGTGGGTAATTTGTTGAAACAAAAACCTTAAATGCCATAGTAATTCGAGTTGTTATGCAACCTATCCAAGAAAAGAGTTTTGCAAATGGAATTATATAGGTCAATTTATACCGTTATTTATACAGTTATACTGCCCAACACCCAAATGCTGAGCTACTTCGGCCATATCTCACGTCGCAAGGGTAACAACCTAGAGAAGATGATCATGCAAGGTATGACTGAAGGGAAGCGCAAGAGAGGCAGACCTCGTTCCCGGTGGATTGACCAAATAAAATTGATTACTGGACACCATCTCCGTGATTGTTACTCCTTTGCTGAAAATCGTTATTTGTGGCGTAGTATCTGTAAGGTCACGAGCTGTCAGTCATGACAGGACCGAACCAATCAACCAACCAACTGCCCACTTAAGACAAGTTAAGAATCAAAAGGGAATTATTGTTTGCTTTGTTCCTGTTTTGTACCCTTGCCACCTCCCAACTTACTATTTAATTTGGCGATAGTGATTGTTTTTGATATGTCCATGTGTTTATGTATTCCGCTAGAAAGAACAAAAGGGTACGATCAAAATTACTAAGCCCGAAATCACCTTTTCGAGTTCACTCAAATAATAAACAATACAAAAACAATGTATGTTTAATTTCGCAATAAACGAAAGACTGTTATTGAATTAAATTGATGTCAATGTAATCAGAGTAAATTATCAAATATCAACAAAGTCATTATAATACACAAAATGCAAAAATAGAAGTCTTAATAACCTAATAATTATAACATGTGACCTGGTGTCCCAGGGTCGCGTTCTTGCGCGTCCTAGGACCCCTCATTTTCTTGTGGGACGCGTAAGTTTATATATTGAACTTCACTTACGGGTCCCAATCAAAAATGAAGGGACCCCTTAAATCTGACGATGTATGGACGTGGAAACCTTAGACATTCTGAAAGTTTTTAAAGTTTTTAAACACATTAAATCTCTAATTTCTCTAAATCGTTTTTTGACCATTTTCAAAGGCTCATCAAACTACAGGACCCCTAATATTTCCTAAAATTTAGTTTTTGCAGTCCTTAAAGGGTCCTGAAAAATGTAATGGGACTCCTCACATTTTGAGCCAGTGCTACCCCTGGTACCTGCTCTGGCCGGTTGGACAACCCGGTTTTGACTAGGCTGTTTTCAGCAAGCCCAAAGTGTTAAGTTTATCATTTGTTATGTTATAAAATTATACTTTAAACTTCAATTTGCTATAAAATTAGTGCTGATTCAGATATTGTGAAATAAAATGTTCACATTTTGAGAAAAATCACGATTATACTATTGCTTGAGCAGGTTTTAGTTTTTAAAATGAGCCCAAAAATTAGGACATTGAACAACCCTCGTGTGGCAACACTCTAATGCCTTGGTCAAGGGAGGAAGCCAGCAAGCAATTTCCACAGCATGTGGGCTCGTCCGTGGACCGTGCAATGTATGTCTGCCAATTCCTGGTTGAAATGACACACAGCGCCCAAATTGTATGTTCTGAGCATGTTTTAGGGAGGTTGTATAAAGAATTTCTAGCTTTGAACTTCAATTTGTTATAAAGATTAGTGCTTAGTATTTCAGATTTTATAAAATAAAATGTTCAAATTTTGAGGAGGTGTCGATATAGCATTTCTAGATTAGAATTTACATGTAGTTACAATTGGGCTACATTAAACATATTAAATGCTAAATAAATCGCGTCAAGGCTGTATGCCTGTATTGGCTAGACAAAGTCAAGATTCATATTCACAGAGCAATCTTGGCCTGTCATTATAGTAAAAAAACTAAATTCCAAAGTGGCTCAAATTATAAAGGCGATGGAACCATAATGGGATATGAAGTACCGTACTGATTGATATAAAGTCATTTACTTGGCAGCACACTGAATGAAGGCCACTTCAAAAGTGGATGACTGACAGGGATGATTGGCCACATTGCTCGCCCCCTCTTTTCCAACTCCTCACTAAATGAACGTTTTCTCATGACCCATCCATCATTGTTGTGCACTAATCTCCTATCTTCTCATCTCATTGAATGGACCATTTTGTAAGACCTCTCACTGACTGTTGCCCAATTATCCCTGCCACTTTCAAAGTTACTTGTTCCCGGCCATGACATATTTCTCTGTCCATAATATATTTTAGCAACTCTACTCCTCATTCAGTGTTGCCAATTCCTTTGCTTAACCACAGAATTGGGCTACTTTCCTTTATGCCGTGGCCAGCCCCCAAATGAAGAATGGAGAGGGCATGTGATTTAAAAGGGGCACCAACTTTATCCAAGGCAATTATGGTCTTTTAAATGAAGTGAGAACAGCCAGAAATTTAGGGATCAAGGCAACTAGGTGGGGCATCGAAGGCAATTGCCTTCGATTAATTTGAGCCCTGGTCATGGCTGAAAACGGGTTGCCATGTTCTGCCAAAAGTTGGGTTACCAATTTTGTATGGGCTGCAATTGGGCTACTTTTTGTTATCAGTTGGCATCACTGTCCTAATCACACACTGATCCACCTACCTGGGGATTATACTGTGCATTGCCTGGGTATACTGGTGGTGGCCCTGCCGGATGGCCATCTTGTAATGGCGGGTAGCCTGGCTGTTGAGTCGGGTAGCCTGGCTGTTGTGTTGGGTAGCCTGGCTGTTGAGTAGGGTAGCCTGGCTGTTGTGGCGGATAGCCTGGCTGTTGCGGTGGGTAGCCTTGCTGATCTGGGTAGGCTGGATCTTGTGGGGGGTATGCAGGGCCTGATTAAAGTTTTAAAAAAATGTGTGATTTATAAGTTAATTACAAAAACAAAACAAAAAAATACTTATCATTTTGCTCAAAAAGTTTGTAAACATATGATCGGTAATAATTACAAAAAACATGATGGACAGAATTTGCTCAAATCTGCATTTCATATTAACAAGTAATCACAGATCCTTTAAAAATTGTAAATATAATACTCTAAGGTAAGGTCAAACTAAATTACTGTAGAATGGGGACTGACTTTTTTACATTTTATTCTTATTCATTGCATGGAAGATACTTTTTGTTTGGTAAACTAGACTAGTTGTTTTATAAATTTAAGTATTTCTAGATAGTTTTCCCTCCTAATATTTGATCAGTTCCAAATTGGTGAAGCCTCCATACAGCAGCGAATGAATACAGAAAGACACCGGCGCGCATGAAGGCAACAAGCGCACCATACTATGTACTATATGTAGGCAAGGGCGGACATCCAAGATTGTTATGCTCATTACATACTAGCCAGTCGCATATTGTGGTGATTGGGAGTTGCTCGATGGACTTATGTTATACAGGGTGAGTCAGAAAGAATGGGCACTTTTTGGCGAAAGCGCCACAGAAATATTAGGCCTGCATATTCAAAACCAAATATAGTGTTACAAAGAAAACATATTTGGCTTTCATTCAAAAAAAGATTTTTTGAATTCGAACATTGCGTCATAAAGTTGCAACCATTTGAGTAGAACCCGGTATTTTAAAGCCAATCCACGGAATGGCAATAACCCATAGTATTGTTGGTTGCCTGATTCAGAGATGCTGATCAATGAAACTAGTGAAAAAACTGAAAAGGCACACATGAATGTTGGATACAATATCTTAAAATGACTGAAAATTAATAGATCTGTGTAATTATGAGTAATAAAAAGCCTGAAATCAAGAAGGAAATGGGCAATTCCACGCGTTGCGGAATGACATTTACACACAAAAATCCACTTTCTTTTGGGTGTAAAACTCGGAGATTTGTAGTTACTCCCAATTTTACAACTTTATTTGATAATAGCGATTGATACTCAAAAAATAAACCATGGGAAAAATTAAACTGTGCTTCCAAGTATCCTAATTTTGCGTTGCGGAATGACGCAGACAATTGTGGATTTTTGTACATGTTTTTACATGTTTTTACATGTTTACACAAAGTGAAAACTCTGTGAACTTTTTAGAGTGTATCATTATTGAAGTTACTTTTTAGAAGGTTTGAAGTGTTAGCTAACTGACAAAAGCATTTTCATAAAACTTAATCATCAGCTAGGATTTCTAGTAGGTCATCAAAAAATAAAAGTAGGTGTTGCGGAATGACGTTGCGGAATGAGTGTGAATTTGTGTGCAAAACTCCATAGAGAAAAGAAAAAACATGTTTTTATGCTTTAATATGCATAAAAAATAGAAAGAGTAATCAGTGGCATTTCATATGTTACACATTTGTGAATACAAGTAACCTAACTATTTTCACATTGAAATCATCATTTACAGGTAAAGTAGCCATGATTTTGTGATAAAGTTGCTGAATTCAACAGCTTGCACATCAAAGTTGCCTAATTCAGCAAATTATGAGTTTTCATCAGTTTTGAAACTTTTTTAGAAGTTTAAAGTCCATATTTGAATGAATTATCATAAATAAGGATAATCTTATACCAAGTACACAAAAATATCACAATTTGCTCAATAAATTACCTAACTATAGGGAATAAATACCTTTGTCATTCCGCACCGTCATTCCGCAACATGTCATTCCGCAACGCTCGTTAGCGCTATTTATTAACAGAATTTTCCAAATTTTTTTTTATCAATGTGAAGCATGTCAATTGTGTGCAGAGAAAAAATAGTTATATGAAAATAGGGTACATTTTTTTCTTGCTTTCCTAAAAAATTGTACTTTTGCGTTGCGGAATGACATGAGATTATGCATACTAATTACCTGGATTAACGAGACTAATTCATACACTCTATTCTATGTAGTGTTGAACCAATCAGGAAGCAGGAATTACAAATACGCCGAGTGCATTGAAAGTGTCCACTGCACTCCGCGTGTGCGCCGTTCAAATCACGCAGTGCGCGTTTTGTTTTGATTCGTTGTTCAATGGGGTAACTCCTGGCTAGTGCCGCGCTATTGGCAGGTTTCCCCGGGCGGGTTGCAATTGATAAGTGCATTACCAAGGGGTTGCATATTGATAACATTGTTGGTTTTCTGACTTCAAATATTATTTGGAACACAATTGTTACATCAGGTGCATTCACTGACGTGACAGGTGTAATTTTCTTATAAGTTAAGTTCATCTGATCCATTGATATTTAGCTTTCGAAAGTCATCGGACCCACCAGTGGGTTTAGCCATACGTTCTGGGTCATTCCATGTCAAATCACACACAAAGTGGAATTTTTAACCCTACCCTCTTCAAATTTGTTTTATAGGGTAACTTTGACTCAACAAGGAGTCAGCAAGCCCAAATTTCAAAATTAAAAATTCATCTGACTTACGGTTTTCCCAATAAAATGGCAGCTAATCTGAAAT
This sequence comes from Ophiura sarsii, assembly GCA_035610835.1. Taxonomy (NCBI): domain Eukaryota; kingdom Metazoa; phylum Echinodermata; class Ophiuroidea; order Amphilepidida; family Ophiuridae; genus Ophiura; species Ophiura sarsii. Next base: position 32,852,793 of record CM069456.1, read on the forward strand.
ACAATCCGACTTATCTGAATATTTCACACTGTACATTTCACGACTGTTTTGATGTATATTTAATAATGGACCGTAGTGGTTTTTCAGCAGCTTTTACCCATGCGTATATCTTTCGCCGTTCAACGCTCGTGTGTATACGCCAGCGCCGCGAGTATGCGCGCACGTTATGTGCTACAAATTAGTAGAATGCGCGGTTACGTCACTCTCATGATGGCCAAATAGACTATTACTAGTAGTAGTACTATAGTCTATTTGGCCATCATAAGACAGTGACGACTGACGTAACTGCGTTCTCTACAAATTGCAGCACATAACGCGCGCGCCTACTCGAGACGCCGGCGTATACACACGAGCGTTGAAAGATACATACGCATGTGTTACAGCTGCGACTGTTAAGTTAGGTCACTGTCCAGAGGAAGCCAAATAGAGTATAGTAGTAGTGCCAAAAGGGTTTAGATCGCGAGCGATCTGAAAAAGGGTACCTGGCTGCTGAAAATTAGTAACTCCCACAATACAGCACGGTCGATACCTCAAAAATACACTACAACAACAAGTACCGTATACACTATACGAAAAATATTATTTGTAAATAAATCTTCACTTGATTCTGTTCCGTGCTCACAGTGTCAAGCGGGGCCGAAGGCACCGTACACGGATAGCCCGTCGCTAGGCGCTAGTAAGAAAAGGAGCCGCAGGCCGGCTTGTTACGAACCGATTTAAGTTAGGTCCAATTTAGATGAGCCCGACCCGTGTAGAATTTGCGAACTCAACCCCTATTTTGCGCGAACTCTACCCCTATCGTAGAGGGCGCTGTTGTACCTACAGTGCAACTTACCATAAATACCCGTTTCACCAAATTCACTTAAATGACAATAACAACACCAATTTTCCTCCAATAAAGTCAAGTTTGGTGACACATATTAAAGAAGACGTCTTAACGTAAATTTTTATTAAAGCGATTTTATAAAATGACATCATTTGCGTATTATTTGCATATTTAATTAGCATCAAGTCCAAAACACATTTGACTTTTTATCTAGAGATGTGTGAACGCTGGTAGACTGCAAATCAGATATGTTGTGCATACCTAATTCTGATATTTTTGTATGAGCAAAATAAAAAAAATCTTTGTATTTTTTTCTTTATTTGATTAATTTGCATATCTAAGAACCAATATTTAAGACTTAATTTAAAGATAACCATAACTTTAATATTGGCGTGTGACCTATCAAATTAGAGCTAAAGACCTGAACAACAAAATGGTATGAACACTTTTTATGATTTTGTTTTCAGTTTTTTATTATAAGTATTTAAGCAGTGTGTATACATTTTGTGCACACTCTTAGCTTTAGTGTATGCAAACAAATGATTCACCAGTCAGGGAACATGCATTTGAATTTACCGCGTTAGCAGTACATCAACATCAAATATGTGCAGTGAAGCATGGTTATACACAGGAGGGCTGTGTGTGGATTCCTATACCAGTCCCCTATACTATGCTTGTTTACATCCAATATAGGTCTATATGCATGACACAATGAAATAAAGGGCAGTTATGGTAAGTTGCACTGTAGGATGCGTGTTTTTTTCAGCAAGCTATAGATGGTTCGCGCCAAAAATATGCGATCTCTACCACTATCGCAGTACTATGTTACGTAGTAGTAACTGTAGTGTAAAAAGTAGGCTTATTATACTAGATCAGGGCTCAAAATACACAGGGGCAAAGGGCGATTAGCCCCCTGAGTTTTCACAAAATAGCCCCCTGAGAAAATGTTGGCCTATGGTAAAATGTACTAAAAAGGGGCGATTTGTGGCAGAATTTGCTCAAAATAGCCCTCATAGCCAAAAAGATATTTTAACCCCTGTACTAGATACTAGATAGGCCTAGAGTTATACCATAAATGATATTGATATCATATCATGATATTATTATTATAACTTTAAATATAGTCTACCTGTCAGGCCCCTGTCAGGCTTACCCTTTTTTTCTTCCATCATTCCACTGTAGATTAATTTGATTGAAATATATTACTATTTTAAGGATATAATGTCAGTATCATGTACTCATACTGTAACAATTACATGTACTATGTCAGATGTAGTTTCAAGACAAGAGCTTAGTCTTTCATCTGATAAATGGCATAGGATATCAGATGGCACTGGCATAGAATATCTGGATGGACACACGTCGCTGGATAGGCGGCAGGCCTAATAAGTAGGGCTGTCATCGACATGGCCGATGTCGACATTATGTCGACATCAGCTATTATCTCGACATGTCGATATCAACATTGGGATGTCGATATAATTGACAAAAAAAAAATTCAGTTCTCGACCAGCTGAGAGTGTGGTGTAAAAGGTCACCAGGCATAACCAACCCTTGCTTTTTCAGTACGGCAACCCGTCCATAGTTTCCGGAAGCCCTGAACGAACGCCGAAGTTGAGCCACGTGGTATAAACTCGCCAATCGCCAGGCCGTTTTCTCCGATGTTTACAAGAAACATACGCTTCGGTTTTCGGAATGGGATATCCCTCGGTTCATTCATAAAATCGTCATCACAACAAAAATTGGTGTTTCTAGAAGATTTATACATGATATGAAAGAGGAGACTTTTAAGCTTTCTAATGATTTAAATTTGTATAGGTATGTTTATTTCTCTTGAAAAAAACGTGATTTGGAAATGGGGGAAATATTTGGCAGATTGCCTTGCGTGCGTGCGTGTCTCGGGCTTGAAACAATACAGAAAAAAATGTATGAATGAAAAATTGTAAATGGGTTTTTCCCACGATCACAAGTTCACAACGCATGCGTGATGATGATTTTGGTCAAGGGAAACTCCCGAAAATGGCGACCGCCACACGATTGTGTAGTTTGCTATTGATTGTCGAAATAATGATGGCATAAAACGACATAATCGGCAAGAAATCTGACCCATCAATACCATTGTCCAAGTCTTAAAAATATCGCAATGTCATTCGGGCATAATCGGGCAAGTAAAAGTTGTGTACATTTACTTAGCGATATTCTCGATCTGCGGTAATATTCTATACTATCGCGGACCTTAATTTGCGGCAACAATTGGCTTGGTATTTGGATCATAATATGTCGACATCATGTCGATATCGAGATTCAAAAATAGCAACATGTCGACATGAAAAAAAGATCTCGATAACAGCCCTACTAATAAGTAATAGACTTGAAGCGCTTCACACCAGACCACTTTCCGACTTTCCGATCGACGTGAATGTTATGATAATGTCAATCAATAAATTGCAAAAATGCGCCCAAAAGAGGTGCTAAAATTGACATTCAGTGGGCCATTGGCAAGCGTAGTCCTTGGGCTAAGTAACGATTTTCGCTGATTATGTCGGTACCATGTGTGTAGGGGCGAGTAGTAGGCCTACCATTACCATCGGACGGAGGTGTCAACATCTTCTTCCTATTTTCGCCGGGATTTTCGCTCGCTAGAATTTTCAATTATATGTTGTCAGATCGAACGATCATTAGCGCACACAACTGCAGCGATTCAGGTAGTTGGGGTCCGTAGCAACATGTCTCTACTTATTATAAATTAGGGACCGTTCATTATTTATGGTGGAGGGGGGGGGGGCGACAAATTCGAGACTCGTATGTTAAAATGACCTAACCCCCCTACAGCTGAAACTGAAAATTACATGACCCCCCTGCTAACCAGTAGCTTTTTACACCCCCACCCCCCCCCCCCCCCCCCCCCCCCCTCCCCGAAAAAAAATCAACTTGTCACATACTTAAGGGGCTGTCTTTACCTTTACCTGGAATTTTGTTCATGGATACGTTGGCAATTTTTGTTTGTGCCCTATCTGAACGGCCAATAATTTTATGATGCCCCTACAGTCTTTATTGTGTGAAATTAGTAATGGCACGGCGAGCGTAGCGAGGTGGATTTTTTCTTCTTCATATTTATACATTTTGGGTGGTTTTGTGAGTCTTTATAATCCGAACAAGTTAAAACATTCTGAGCAGAAACGTATAATCCAGTGAAACGGTCTACCTTTGTGAGCATTGGTGCAAAGCTCATGAGGTGAAAAGCATGCAATAAATCACATTTTTAAATCATGAAATTGGATTTTGTAACATTATACACCTGTGGCACTAATGTCTCGACCGTTGATAATTATATAGATGTTTTCTCACCATATCATCGATTTGCTGTCCAGAAGTCGTCTCAAAACGTTTTTGAAGTCGATAGGTTTTAAGAAAATATGCGCGAAGCGCAGAAAAAAATGGCATTTACACTCCAAAATAGCCTCTAAAATCACTCCAATCACCACCATCTTTATAGTTTTAAACAAATTTACACAACCCCCCTGTTTAAGAATAAAAAGTTACATAACCCCCCCTATTTCAACATATGAAAGTTACATGACCCCCTACACTCTAAGAAATTAAAGAACCCTTTTTTGTCCTGCCAGGAGAACCCTTAAAGGTTCTTTAAAGAACCAAAAACAGTTCCCCAAACGTGATACAGAACCATTTTTGGTTGATACAGAACCATTTTTGGTTCAATGAAGAACCTTTTTGGGTTCTTCAATTTTCAAGAACCTTTTTTGAAAGTTCAAGAGAGAGGTTCTTTACAGAACCTTCAAAAAAGGTTCTTGAAAATTGAAGAACCCCAAAAGGTTCTAAATAGAACCAAAAATGGTTCTGTATCAACCAAAAATGGTTCTGTATCATGTTTGGGGAACTATTTTTGGTTCTTTAAAGAACCTTTAAGGGTTCTCCTGGCAGGACAACTTTAGAACCATTTTTTCTAAGCGTGTATAGTTTACCCAACGCCCCTCCACCATAAATAATGAACGGTCCCTTAGCTGCCGGGGTACCCCTGGTATTTATCGTGAAGTTGGTGCAATCATGGACTTATAAGTCCATGGTGCAATCAACTCCTTGGTGCAAAGGAATATCATAATAACTCATTGGTGCAGTGTGTTGGTCCCGGGTGTTGGTGCAATAGACGTTATTCATAATTGGCGTATTCACTAAAATCAGAGCATTTTGTGAATTCGACCCATCATACAAAAATTTGAGGCAAATATTGACCTTTTGCCCTCAATAAAATCTTGGAAACTAAACATTCGATATACAACCAGGGAGGTGTCAAATAGAACTTGACACCTCCCTGATCTTGCGAGCTTTTTGCTCGTTATGATCATATTATTGGCAGACATTACAACAATTTTGCAATTTGACACCATATAATGACCTTTGATAGTGGCCTTTTTAAGCTGCACTATTGAAAAGTCCGAGCAAGCAAAGTATTCAAGTAGAAGTATGGAAAGTTGGTACTACAGCATACTTCACATGGTAGCAAACAAATACCTCGCCCATGGACTAACGAATACGATGAGGTTGCCGTCTCGTCTACGCGTCTGGTTGCAGAATGAGAAATAGCCTAATTGGGCGCATTGGGCGCTAGTGATCACTACTTCAATTAACGATGACGTAAATCGGCCCCACAACCTGGTATTGGTATCAAGGATGGTAACATGGTAATGGCGAGATGCTGTATGAAGCAGTAGTCGGGGATCTACGGAGGGTTAGTGTGTGGGTTAGTGTGCACCCCCCCCCCCCCCCCCCCTCCCCCAGGACTCCCCCAAACCAACTTTTTGTCAACATCCTGGGATGTTGACATTTGAATTCAGATTCAGGCCTTGTGGTAGAGTCTATGAATTGCTTTCATGAATCAGTATTTGTACACAGATGTCTTTAAAATGTATATTAGATCGGGATATGAAAATATGAACACATATGTTGTTACAATTGTGGAGAAATGGTTTAAATAATATAAAACAAATGATAGAGTTTTGCAAAATCTGCGACATTCGTCGTGTTTACTATATTGATTATACACTTGCAATCAAGTCCTTATTTTCTCCCCCACCACCACAACACCTCTTGTCTACCACCATTCATTTGATATACAGCGGTCCTATGCCAATCCAATCTTGTCGCGCGCGATCTTGCTGTGACCATGCTGTGACTATCATACGCCAACATAAACCGCTGTAACCATAAGGACTTGAAACAGTCGTAATTGGTATTATGCAACACATGCACGTGTGATCTGGCCGGCACACGAGGTCGTTCATGGCAAGGGTCACTGGTAGATCTCATTATATTATGGAACAATGATAAAATGTCTCAAGAGATAACGTTTAATTCTGGACAGATTGGGACTATTTACAGTACTTGTTCTATTGCATGTCCATATAAATTACCTTAAAACATTCTTAGTTTTTTTAGTCGGGTTAATTTTCAACCCGACCTCATCAAATGTTGAGATACACAGGTGGGGCCTCATATAGAATATTAAATGAGTCAGACGATGGAGGGTTTCAGAGAGAAAGTGGGCCCAGCATTAAAACAAAAAGTGTTTGTTAAAATACATCATACACTGTCTAAATCTTCTTTTTCATATTTCCTTTGTGTCGTCTGTTAATTTCATTTTAGGATGTTGACCAGTTTGTAAATACCTTGTTTTACTTCCTATTATGATCCTAAGACATAATCAGGAGGTTACCAAAAATATTTTCATATTGCTAAGGGGTTATGCAAGATGGCGTCCAAAATGGCCGCCATTACTGGTCAAATCTCATAAAATGACATATAGCAATCAAATTGTATGGTGAAAGTTTAGTTTTAATAGTGGGATGTATGTATGAGACCACTAGACACTCATATCCAGAACTTTTGCTCTGTTAACACACCTAAATCCAAGATGGCCGCCAAAATGGCCGCCAAAATTGGTAAAATTCCATATATTGGCATATATAAACAACATGTATGATCAGAGTATAGTTTTAACAATGGATTGTATGTGTTAGACCACTAGAAACTCAAATCTAGTATTTTTGCTTTGTAAACATACCTTAAAACCAAAATGGCCGCCAAATTAATGGTCAAAAGTGGTCACAAATTCCATAAAATAGCATAATATCAACCGAAATGTATGATAAAAATATAATTGTAATGATGGGATGTATGTGTTAGACCACAAGTAACTCATATCTAGTATCTGTGCTCTGTTATCATAGTTCAAAATCCAAAATGGCTGCAAAATGGCCCCCCAAAATGGTTCCTAAAGTGGTTGCAAAATTGTCAAATTCATGAAATGGGATAATATCAACCTAAATGTATGATGAAAATATAGTTTTAATGATGGGATGTATGTATTAGACCACTAGTAACTCATATCTAGTATTTTTGCTTTGTTAACATACTTAGAAATCCAAAATGGCCCCAAAATGGGTCCGAAATGACTGAACAAATTGACGAAATTCCATAAAATGGTATATATCAACCAAAATGTATGATGAAAGTATAGTTTTAACATTAGGATGTATGTATTAGACCACTAGTAACCCATATCCAGTATATTTGCATTGTAATAACATACTTTAATCCAAGATGGCCACCAAAATGGCCGCTGTAAATATACAAATAGTCTACATGAGTGTATGATAATCCACAATAGATATTGTAAGAGTGTATATTACATTCACATTCACCAAATAGTAGTATGTTTGAAACTGCTAAGCTATTGCTTTTAGATATATAAGGCCCACCTCTGTGACAATTTTGACTCTGTATCACTTCCAAAATGGCTTCCAGAGTAGTTAAGTTGATGTTAAATGACCTAAAACAATTGTTTTGTATTGTAAATGACCATACTATGTAATACCAATACCCCCAAATATAATAACACAGCATTCAATATATGACTGTCTAGATAAAGCTAGGGGCTGTAGATCTAGCTTGAGTATTTTGAAATATCCAAGATGGCTGCAAAAGGTTAAAATAACTGAAAAACAGTATTAGATTTATTGTTATATACATTAGATATGAACAATGTTGGGGTATTGCCAGCACTTATATTATATAGTAATAAAGTATCGCCCAAGACGAGGGGTCGAAATGGCGTTAATGTCTATAAAGACACACTTTATACTATTGTAACAACAAAAGATTATATCTGTAGATTTTAATCCACAGTAACAGTGAATATTTTGATTCTGCACTCGACAGAGTCCAACTTTGTTTCCACAATGTCATTTTGGATTACTTCTAATTGTAAAACAGTTCAAAAAAGACGAAAACTCTAGTGCAAGCAATCGTAATTGGCACAGAGAGACTGTAAAGACATGTCGGGTTGGTTTGGTGGGGGTTGTGTAGGGGTTGGATGGTGTTGGGGGGTGGGGGTTTGGTAGTGGTTGGGTTGGTTGATGTTTGGGGGAGGGGGAGGGGTCGGTGGAATAGTCCCCGGGGATAGTCAGTGGCAAGCAGAATTTAATAGCGAGTAGGACTACTGATATTGACCATTATTCGCGGGCGTTTGATTGAGTTAAATGTCGAGTTGGGTGGGGGTCTGGTGGTGGTGGTGGGGTGGGGGTGGTTGGGTGGGTGGGTGGGTGGTTGGGTGGTTGGGTGGGTGGGTGGGTTGGGTGGGGTGGGGTGGGGTGGGGGTAGGTGTGATATTCAGTTGCAGGCAGAATTTAATAGCGAGTAGGCCTAGTGGTGTTTCACCATTATTTTTAATTACAAGCTCATCGCAGTTAAGTCGCGGGCGCTGATTGCGTTAAATGTTTCGCGTAATTCAATGCTCTGATTTTACATTGATTTTGCTGGTCAGCACGAGCATCTAAATTCACTGATGAAGACGCGTCATGTTTGAATATGGGCCTAATACAAAAGTGTAAGTCTACGCGAATTTTTTTTTTATTTTTTTTATTTTTTTTTTAAGTCCGTTCCGAAGAAATCGGTCTGATAACAACGGAACGCTTAAAAAAAAAAGTTGGTTTGGTTAAGAGAGTAGAACAATTTAAAGTGAAAATAAATTGAAGAAAAAAAGAAAAAAAATTGAAAATAAAATTTTGAATTTTCGTTTATTTTCGTAGGGGGTGTTCTGTCAGTGTTTTGGTATGATCAACTTGCACAAAAACCGTGTGATTTTTTTTTAAACTTCAAGTTCTGATTCACAACTCTCCCCTCGCTTAACAATAGGCCTAACCTTAAAATGAAATTGCCTCTAAGCCGACGCTTGCATCGGTCCGGCACCGGTGACGATCGCCCTACACCCCCCCCCCCCCCCCCCCCCCCCCCCCCCCCTTCACGCTAACATTGCCTCTAAGTCTGATGTGCGTATGTAATGTCCTCCGCCAACCAATTTATTACCCATACCTGATACCTAGTAAACATTATTTCCTCTACGGCCAGAGATGCGCATCCGTTCACCGCCAGTGCCCCCATCCCCTCCCCCCCCCCCCCCCCCCCGCCTCCGACCCCCCCCCCCCCCTATAACACGCCACATCAGATTTCCACCGCACACCGTCGACATTACCTAATATACCGTAAGCAACGTTCATCAGGATACGTCAAAACACCGCCAAATCCCTCCCTTCCCTAGGCAATGTCTTGCTAGACGGTCCCGTAACTGATGTGCACATGCTCATATCAATTAAAATGTGTTGTCGTACATGTCGTAGTACACGGTTTATTCCGTATGGGACGCCTAGCAAGATATAGCCCCTTCCTAGTTGGCTGGCGCGGCATCGATTGTGAAGGTCTTTCTAATTGACAAACACAAAAATTCAGATTTTTTGTTTAAAATAGAACTACCATTGTTCAGCAGGAGATAATGAGTTTTCAAGATGTGTTGCTTATACAACATCATGCGCGTGGCGAAAATGTTTTAAGTGATTTTTTCCTTATTTAAACTTTTTACGATACAATAATCATAGAATACTCGAATGTGAATTAAAAGTACACTTAATTTAGTCCAACATGAAACTATCTCTTGTTATTAGATAGTTACCCTGAATTTTCCCTGAAAGTATTAACTATTATCAGATGGAAGTATAAACTATTATCACTGGGCTGTATTAACGATTAGCACACCAAAGTATTAACTATTAGCACACCAAAACCTTATTTAGATAGTTTACCCTGAATTTTCCTGAAAGTATTAACTATTATCAGATGAAGTATTAACTATTATCACTGGGCTGTATTACGATTAGCACACCAAAGTATTAACTATTAGCACACCAAAACCTTATTTAGATAGTTTACCCTGAATTTTCCCTGAAAGTATTAACTATTATCAGATGAAGTATTAACTATTATCACTGGGCTGTATTAACGATTAGCACACCAAAGTATTAACTATTAGCACACCAAAACCTTATTAGATAGTTGACCCTGAATTTTCCCTGAAAGTATTAACTATTATCAGATGGAAGTATTAACTATTATCACTGGGCTGTATTAACGATTAGCACACCAAAGTATTAACTATTAGCACACCAAAACCTTATTTAGATAGTTTACCCTGAATTTTCCCTGAAAGTATTAACTATTATCAGATGGAAGTATTAACTATTATCACTGGCTGTATTAACGATTAGCACACCAAAGTATTAACTATTAGCACACCAAAACCTTATTTAGATAGTTTACCCTGAATTTTCCCTGAAAGTATTAACTATTATCAGATGGAAGTATTAACTATTATCACTGGGCTGTATTAACGATTAGCACACCAAAGTATTAACTATTAGCACACCAAAACCTTATTTAGATAGTTTACCCTGAATTTTCCCTGAAAGTATTAACTATTATCAGATGGAAGTATTAACTATTATCACTGGGCTGTATTAACGATTAGCACACCAAAGTATTAACTATTAGCACACCAAAACCTTAAAACAGTGAATATTTGATTCTGCACTCGACAGAGTCCAACTTTGTTTCCACTATGTCATTTTGATTACTTCTCATTGTAAAACAGTTCAAAAAAGACGAAAACTCTAGTGCAAGCAATCGTAATTGGCACAGAGAGACTGTAAAGACATGTCGGGTTGGTTTGGTGGGGGTTGTGTAGGGGTTGGATGGTGGTGGGGGTGGGGGTTTGGTAGTGGTTGGGTTGGTTGATGTTTGGGGGAGGGGGAGGGGTCGGTGGAATAGTCCCCGGGGATAGTCAGTGGCAAGCAGAATTTAATAGCGAGTAGGACTACTGATATTTGACCATTATTCGCGGGCGTTGATTGAGTTAAATGTCGAGTTGGGTGGGGGTCTGGTGGTGGTGGTGGGGTGGGGGGGTTGGGTGGGTGGGTGGGTGGTTGGGTGGTTGGGTGGGTGGGTGGGTTGGGTGGGGTGGGGTGGGGTGGGGGTAGGTGTGATATTCAGTTGCAGGCAGAATTTAATAGCGAGTAGGCCTACTGGTGTTTCACCATTATTTTTAATTACAAGCTCATCGCAGTTAAGTCGCGGGCGCTGATTGCGTTAAATGTTTCGCGTAATTCAATGCTCTGATTGTACATTGATTTTGCTGGTCAGCACGAGCATCTAAATTCACTGATGAAGACGCGTCATGTTTGAATATGGGCCTCATACACAAAGTGTAAGTCTACGCGAATTTTTTTTTATTTTTTTTTTTATTTTTTTTTTTAAGTCCGTTCCGAAGAAATCGGTCTGATAACAACGAACGCTTAAAAAAAAAAAGTTGGTTTGGTTAAGAGAGTAGAACAATTTAAAGTGAAAATAAATTGAAGAAAAAAAGAAAAAAAATTGAAAATAAAATTTTGAATTTTCGTTTATTTCGTAGGGGTGTTTCTGTCAGTGTTTTGGTATGATCAACTTGCACAAAACCGTGTGATTTTTTTTTAAACTTCAAGTTCTGATTCACAACTCTCCCTCGCTTAACAATAGGCCTAACTTAAAATGAAATTGCCTCTAAGCCGACGCTTGCATCGGTCCGGCACCGGTGACGATCGCCCCCCCCCCCCCCCCCCCCCCCCCCCCCCCCTTCACGCTAACATTGCCTCTAAGTCTGATGTGCGTATGTAATGTCCTCCGCCAACCAATTTATTACCATACCTGATACCTAGTAAACATTATTTCCTCTACGGCCAGAGATGCGCATCCGTTCACCGCCAGTGCCCCCATCCCCCCCCCCCCCCCCCCGCCTCCGACCCCCCCCCCCCCCCCCTATAACACGCCACATCAGATTTCCACCGCACACCGTCGACATTACCTATATATACCGTAAGCAACGTTCATCAGGATACGTCAAAACACCGCCAAATCCCTCCCCTTCCTAGGCAATGTCTTGCTAGACGTCCCGTAACTGATGTGCACATGCTCATATCAATTAAAATGTGTTGTCGTACATGTCGTAGTACACGGTTTATTTCCGTATGGGACGCCTAGCAAGATATAGCCCCTTCCTAGTTGGCTGGCGCGGCATCGATTGTGAAGGTCTTTCTAATTGACAAACACAAAAATTCAGATTTTTGTTTAAAAATAGAACATACCATTGTTCAGCAGGAGATAATGAGTTTTCAAGATGTGTTGCTTATACAACATCATGCCGCGTGGCGAAAATGTTTAAAGTGATTTTTTCCTTATTTAAACTTTTTTACGATACAATAATCATAGAATACTCGAATGTGAATTAAAAGTACACTTAATTTAGTCCCAACATGAAACTATCTCTTGTTCAGTAAACGTATCTGTTTGTGACAAGGTATGATTGAATGGTATAGACTCCATATTTTGATCATTGGTGGCTTCCTGTGGTAATTATTTAGACCATTTGGAGGTTATCATACACCTCATGTAGACTATTTTTACATTTACAGCGGCCATTTTGGTGGCCATCTGGTTTTAAAGTATGTTATTACAATGCAAATATACTGGATATGAGTTACTAGTGGTCTAATACATACACCCAAATGTTAAATCTATACTTTCAACATACATTTTGTTTGATATTACTCCATTTTATGGAATTCCAACAATTTGTTCAGTCATTTTGGGACCCATTTTGGGGGCATTTTGGATATCTAAGTATGTTAACAAGGCACAAATACTAGATGAGAGTTACTAGTGGTCTAAATTATACATACATCCCATCATTTAAACTATATTTTTATCATACATTTAGGTTGATATTATCCCATTTTATGGAATTTTACAATTTTTGCAGCCACTTCGGGAACCATGTTGGGGGCCATTTTGGCAACAATTTTGGATTTTGAACTATGTTAACAGAGCAAAAATACTGGATATGAGTTACTAATGGTCTAACACATACATTTCATCGTTAAAACTATATTTTGATCATACATTCGGTTGATATTATGCTATTTTATGGAATTTTGACCCACTTTTGACCATTTTTGGCCATTAATTTGGCGGCCATTTGGTTTTAAAGTATGTCAACAAAGCAAAAATACTAGATATGAGTTTCTAGTGGTCTAACACATACATCCATTGTTAAAACTATACTCTGATCATACATGTTGGTTTATATATGCCAATATATAGAATTTTACCAATTTTGGCGGCCATTTTGGCGGCCATTTTGGCGGCCATTTTGGCGGCCATTTTGGCGGCCATTTTGGCGGCCATCTTGGATTTAGGTGTGTTAACAAAGCAAAAGTTCTGGATATGAGTGTCTAGTGGTCTAATACATACATCCCACTATTAAAACTATACTTTCACTATACAATTTGATTGCTATATGTCATTTTATGAGATTTGACCAGTAATGGGCGGCCATTTTGGACGCCATCTTGCATAACCCCTTAGCAATATGAAAATATTTTTGGTAACATCCTGATTATGTCTTAGGATCATAATAGGAAGTAAAAAAAAGTTGGTTTGGGGAGTCCTGGGGGGGGGGGGGGGGGGGGGGGGGGGTGCACACAAACCCTCCGTAGATCCCGACTACAGAGTCAATTAAAGGGACATTAAGAGATGTGTTGGAGGCAGCGCCCTCAATTATGATAAAAACTGAGATTTGTTTATTTTTATAATTGTATTACATGTATGAACTTACACCTATGGATTAAGAAAATCAGCTCTCTTTGTACAAGAAAACGTCGATTCAAAAATGCTGGTCCCGTGGGACCAGCATTTACATCCGACAGTATCCCCCTGCAGTACGCGTGATACATAACGCGAACCATATTTGCATAGAGGGCGTTTTTCAATAAATAGCGATGATATTGTTTTAATCTAGTTTTGCTGTGTTTTTTTGTTAGTAGAGAAACAACAATAATGGCGATTTTTAATGTTCATCTTGAATTC
>CM069456.1:32867020-33112808 GCA_035610835.1 Ophiura sarsii
TTTACATTTCTGATCATAAATCATGCATACATTCCAAGTTACAGGGCGATACGATTCTTAATTACTTCAAAATCATGGTTTTAGAGTGAAAATAAACTGTCCGAATCCGGACACTTTATATTTTTCACTCTAAATTCACTCTGAAACCATGATTTTGAGGGAATTAGGAATCGTATCGCTCTGTAACTTGGAATGTACGTATGATTTATGATCGGAAATGTAAATCTGCAAGAAAATCTACTTTCTAAAAAAAATAATGAATAGAGGGCGCCCTCTGGAAAAGATCACATAATATGCCTTTAAAGGACACTTTCTTAATTACCAAAAGACTACCAGAGAATGACACTTGTACAAAGAGGACACTAAGACAGAAGCAATTGTTCCTCAAGAGTGTGTTGTATACTATATATGGAATTGACATTCAATCAAGTACCAAAACACCGGATTTGCATGTTCTTCAGAATGTAGACCATGAGGACATTCTTTAAACATTGCATTATAATTAACTTCATCCAAGCATCTAAGTATTTTTGTCTGTTTTATAGATGAATGAATCTGCAAACTAAGTTACAATAAGGTTGTGAATATTGTTTACATTCATGATCATGTCAAAATTGCTTATATATAAACTAAGACATGTAAGAACTCCCAAAAGTTTTAACGGTCTGCTGGTAATTCAGCGAAAGTGTGAAACCCATCAGCACGGGTCGATTCAAGTCATTTATTTTTTACATTATAAGCAATTTTGATGTTCTAAATGTAATTATTAAGGTTTAGTTAAATTTGCAAATATATGTATTAAAAGAAGTTCAAGTGAATAGGTTATAGTACAATTTATTCTTCAACTTTGGGTTTATTATTCGTGTACCCGTAATGGTTTAAATTTGCGACTCAATTTCTTATCGGAAAAGATGATCGCGCACAAATATTTTACTAAACATAACCCCTAACAAGTTATATATCACTGGAAAGGTCTAACTTCGGAGAATTGAAATATGCAGTTGTGTTTGCTACAGGGTGTACATCAGTTCTTTCTTTACTGACATCTTAAAAGTGTAACTTTTTTTCAAACAAATCTCCATATTTTGATCTCAAACTTATTATCACTTCACCCTATGCCTTTTCTGATTGCATTTTTGGATTCCTTGGACAATTTCCTATTAAAAATGTATACTTTTTGAGTGTAGGATGTCAAACATTAGAAATATATTTAATTAACCAAAAATTGGCGCGATATTTGGAAAATCGCACAATGAAACAGAAATGGGCCCACTTCAAAACGCATGGATAGCAACTGATAGACTCGTTATCTTGTGAAGATAGCAACATACTCTGATATACTTGCTATCTACTGAAGATAGCAACTTACTCTGATATACTTGTTATCTACTGAAGATAGCAACTTACTCTAATTGACTTGCTTTAATGATCTCGTTATCTCGTCAATTATCACGTCATCTTGAAATTATCTCGTCATCTCGTCAATTATCACATCATCTCATCAATTATCTCGTCAATTATCTCGTCATCTCGTCAATTATCTCGTCATCTCGTCAATTATCTCGTCATCTCGTCAATTATCACGTCATCTTGAAATTATCTCGCAATGATGTCGTCAATTATCACGTCATCTCAGTAATTTCAGTACCAACATAAATAACCTCTTGCCCGAATTTGTTGTGGTCATTGGTACAACCGCAGTTATTATGTGATTATACAGAAAGGATTATTCAAATTTAAAAAAAAAAAATCACATCATCTTGAAATTATCTCGCAATTATCTCGTCAATTATCACGTTATCTTGAAATTATCTCGTCATCTCGTCAATTATCATGTCATCTCGTCATTTATCTCATCATCTCGTCAATTATCACGTCATCTTGAAATTATCCCGTCATCTTGAAATTATCACGTCATCTCATCAATTATCACGTCATCTCATCAATTCTCACGTCAACTTGTCTATTATCACGTCATCTTGAAATTATGTCGCAATTATCTTGTCAATTATCACGTCACGTTGAAATTGTCTCGCAATTATCTTATCAATTATCACGTCATCTTGAAATTATATCATCATCTTGTCAATTATCACATCATCTTGAAATTATCTTGTCATCTCGTCAATTATCACATCATCTCGTCATCCCGTCACTTTTCAAGTCATCTCTTCAATTATCACGTCAACTTGTCAATTATCACGTCATCTTGAAATTATGTCGCAATTATCTCGTTAATTATCACGTCATCTTGAAATTATCTCACAATTATCTCGTCAATTATCTCATCATCTTGAAATTATCTCGTCATCTTGTCAATTATCATGTCATCTTGAAATTATCTCTTCATCTCGTCAATTATCACGTCATCTTGAAATTATCTCGTCATCTTGTCAATTATCACATCATCTTGAAATTATCACGTCATCTCGTCAATTATCACGTCATCTCATCAATTATCATGTAATCTTGAAATTATGTCGCAATAATCTCGTCATTTATCACGTAATCTTGAAATTATGTCGCAATTATCTCGTTAATTATCACCTCATCTTGAAATTATCTCACAATTATCAAGTCAATTATCAAGTCATCTTGAAACTATCTCGTCATCTCGTCAATTATCTCGTCATCTTGAAATTATCTCGTCATCTCGTCAATTTTCACATCATCTTGAAATTATCTCGTCATCTTGTCATTTATCACGTCATCTTGAAATTATCTTGTCATCTCGTCAATTATCAAGTCATCTCATCAATTATCACGTCATCTTGAAATTATGTGGGAATTTGTGAATTAGCTTCGTGTTGAATAATGTTTTTGCCTGAATTTGTTGTGGTCATTATTGATACAACCGCAGTTGTGATTAAATGGAAATGATTATTATTCCACTGCTCCATTCATTAGCTATTTAAAAATCCCTAAACTTACTTTCCTAATGAAAACAATATCAATTTAATGATTTGCATTGCGCGCAAAATATGTCACGGTATTTTAAAACCAAAATCTTGCTTTCATGACCCCCCTATTATACCTGAGACGAATTCAGGTATATTCGTCTCAGATTATACAATGGTATTCACTTCATTTCCCCCTATGTAAAATCCCTATATGACAACCCACCCCACGAATATTTGTCGACCCCCCTAGCACCCCCCCCCCCCCCCCCCCCCCCCCCCCCCAGCGAAGAATATGACAGCCCCTGATAAGTCCAATATATATATTTGTTATTAGCTTTCTTTATTGAGGGTAATATGCTTCAGTGACTTGCACTGCTTTTCAAGCAGGCCCTCATTTCGATAATACATGTAGGCCTACATATATACATACAGATAACAAAATGTTACAGTGTTTAAATATAATACACATTATAATGCAAACTATCTTTACAGTGGAGATAGAGGATTTGATCTACTTTACAGTGGAGATGACAGATAAGGATTTGATCTAAAAATGCTAATGAAAGGTTAGTTGTCAAGGATGAAGGCAAAACAACGGATCTAATTAGTCACGAGTTGATTTTCATAATGAAAACATTGAATGAACTTTGGGCATCGATCATCGATGATCGATGGGTAGGCCTGCTAATCATTTTGTGATAGCCTAATAGGCTAAGTAACAATAAAATACCACAAATACGATACATTTCCATTTATCCAAATTCAAGGAAATTTAAAGAGCGATGAGGCAAAAAAAAAGAAGAAGTTTAACTAGGGCAGAGTGTGGGTCGGACGGTGGGATTATTATTATTTTTTTTTAATTTTGAAAATCTAGGGAGAAAAACTAGGCCTACACAAAAACACGTTTTAAAGATTTTTGTTGTTGATTTTTAAAAAAAAAAAAAAAAAATTTAAACAAGCAGATAGGCCTACTACTCAAAAACACGTTTTCACCTTTCTTTATTGTTATGTGCTTCTTTCAATTTTTATTTTATTTTTTAAAGAAGAAAAAAAGCGACCCTAGATTTCCGAAAATTCGGGTCGGTCGGAAAGGGCAAGTCAATTTTTTTTTTTTTTTGCCTGATTGTATTTTTTAAAAACTCTTTTGTTTATGCTTTAATATATAATTTCCATGTTGTCCAATATTACCCCACTATCCATATGCTGATGTGTCCCATATTACCCCCATCCCAACACGTGGGGTCACAGGTGGGACAACACTATTGTGTACAAAATATGATTTTTCAAAGTTCTCGTACTTCGTATGAGCATAAAATGTTGTGAAAATGTAGTCAAAATAAATAGGTATGGATACTAACCTATATAAATACTGTAAGCTGAATAACCTCTAAGGGTCCCATATTACCCCATGTTACCCTACTATAGTTAAAATTCCTGGTTTTAAATCTCCGGGTTTGAACTGTTTGGAAAAAAAACATGATTCTCTTTACGGATAGGTTTCATGGAAATAAGGCAATACAATGGTAACTTTGAACTAGCCTTAGTTCGACTCACACTATAAGCTGTTTACCCTTGAAAAAATGGGTGTTACTCTTGATATGGTTCCTGAGGTGGATTTTTGTATATTAGTTTTATCACAGATAGTCAAACTGTGGTTTTATCAGTGTCTTTCAACTTTAGCTCAAGAGTGACTTGACTGAGGGACCAAGTGAAACACCGGCGCGGCGTAAAGAAAGAAAAAACCTCATAGTTTTGGCCTAAAACAAACAAAAAAATGAGTTTTATATCATAGTCATGATGATATGGCTCCAAAATATTAAATGGATTTGGAATGAAAAAAATCGCATAAATCAGTCACAATTTTGAAATTTATTTTAAGGCTAGAATTTTAATACCTAAAGGCAAAATTAAAAAAACAAACAACAGTGTTTCATAGCGTCCTGGCCTTTTCAAAATTACTTTTTGAGTGCTACATCGCCCTTTAAATTATTCAGACATTTTGCGAACCTAAAAGAGGAGGAGGCCTCTTTATTCTTTAATAACGTCCTCTTTATTCTTTAATAACGTTTTTATTTCATAGTTCTGAGGCCCGCCGCGCCCGTCCGATCGATTGAGGGGTTGAAAACTTGAATGATCACCACCACCAAAACTTGTTTAAAAAAACATGTTTATGAAATCATAAAGAAAGAAACTTCAACAAAGCTGTTACTGTTACTGTTACTAGTGTTAGTCAAATCAAACATCTCAAACACCTGAAAAAAAGGTTCGGACTAAAATAAAGAAAAAGGAATTGAAGCGGCCCCAAAAAAGGAAGCGAGAGCCGAGCGAGAGGCCGCTAAACATGTAAAAATAGGCCTAATGTTAGGCCTATTTGTTTTATTTTTGCCTTTGTGAAATATTTACTATTATTATTATAGTATTATCATTTATGCCAGAGAGATGTTATGTGACACCTCCCTGATACAGACTTCCTTATGTAGTTCTAGAGTGAAAAAGTGTAGAAGCATAGAACATTCATTTATAAATAAAAACCCGGATAAAAACAACCAAAATTGTTTCTTCTATAGTATTTAATTTTTATAATGTATTTATTTTTAAAGATATCATTTTAAATGAAGAAAAAAAGAGAAGTTCTGGCCAATATGGGGCTCGAACCCATGACATTCGCGTTATTAGCACGACGCTCTAACCAACTGAGCTAATCGGCCAACTTGATCAGTAAAGTGTTTTAGCAATACTAATAACTGATTTTATAGTCTCAATATACCAATGTAGCCCAATGTAGCCGTGTATAATACACGGCTACATTGATTTACATATGAGACTAATTTAATTGATTGATCCTGTTTAAAAATATGCTCAATTTAATGGTTAATTTATTCCAATTTTACAGACTTGAATCGAATCGACCTATACGTGAGGAATATTTATATGCCTAAAATGTTATAACACTACTTTCAATCACACTTTTTGGGGTATTACCTCTTTTTAAAATATTTGTTATATAACGGCAATTCAACTAAGTTTAGAAACACCCAAATAGTTTATAAACAAGATGGATGCTGTGTGTCGGTCGCGAAGGTAAACCATTTATTAAAAATTGTCTTCAGTGCAGACAGAAGAGTGCGTAATGTAAGTGTAATTAGTACAGGTATATAGGCTAAACCTCTTTATTTAAGTTCTCAATATTGTCAATTTTGGTTTAGACCTTAACAAATCGGCTAGGCGGAGGGCCTTTCCATGACATGTCATATTCATATAGGCCTAGGCTAGGGCAGGCCTAAATAAAATAATAAAAATAAAAATTTAAAATAAGCTTTTTAAAAAAATAGCCTAGGCATTTTTAGGTCTTGACTTATTTAAAATTAGGTACATAGGTGTACAAATTCAACTTTATCCTTGCAGGTTAGGATTGGTGTCAACTGTCAAATTAAAGAGCTCATTGAATCTAAGAAAATAGTTTTTAAATGAACTTGGCTTGGAAGCATTCCATTGTGACTTGTGGAGATTCACTCAGTAAGTCAGTTATTTGAACGTCGAGGAAATTAACTTAAGCCATAGGCCTCTAGGCCTATATACTATTATAATATAGGTAGTACAGAAAACCCAGGCTATATCTTGCCTCACGTCCCGTACGGAATAAACCGCATAGCTACAACGTATCCTTAATTGGTTTGAGCACGCGCACTTGAGTTACGGGACGTCTAGCCAGACATTGCCAAAACCCACACGTTGGTTTTTTTTTTTTTTTTCCCCACCAACGTATGGGGAAATGTATTGCTAGAAATTGTCAATTTGATTTGCTGTACAAGTGAATGTCGGCATGTTATGTTTCAATGATACGCAGGAGATTACAGCAAAACGACATTCCCATTGATTTCCATACTAGCTAGTAGCTACACATCTTCATAAATACCGCTTCTTTCCTTTCAGCCTCTGTTTATTACATGAAAATGCTAAATTATTCCATATTTAACCATAATTCTCCGCCGTGTAAAGCAATGGCAGAATTAGTTTTCGGAACTTCTTGCTATATCAGTCAAATCATGCAACACGCAGTATAGATTTAGTCTCATCCACAATCGCAAAATAACAAACGAATATGTAGTGTTCCAATATTAATATGCACTTCACTGCATTTCAGGCCTACTGTTTTTAAGGTGTGTGTTCAAAATCAATCATTGATTTGATTTTGGATAGGGCCATACATGTCAAATGTATACAGCCACAGCCTAAGGGTGCAGTTGTCCCGAAGAAAAAGTTGAGATCTTTAATTCCAACAAAAGGAATTTTTGAATGCCTTAAAATGACACCTTTGGGGTTGTAATTAGGATTGGATACTGCTCTCTGAATTTATGTAGAAAATAACTGTTTAATTCTGGCATCAATCTCTCCAAATGCATTTTACCGACAACTGCACCCTTTTTGCCGCGACAATACACAAATATTCTGAGTACTGTATGATTTGTTGTTTATATTTCCAAAATGTTATGTTTATATTCCAGAATGTTATAAGACAAACACGTGTAGCATCCATTGTGAGTCAACATGGAGGACGAGACACTACGTCAGCAATTCAAAGCTTTACAGGACCAGCAACAGAAGAAATTATTGAAACGAAAACAGAGACAAGAGGAGAAAAACAAAAAGAAGGAATCCAACGGCCATGATGAAAAAGGGGATCAACCGGGAGATGCACTGGGAGTCAGTGATGACCTTGGTCTGATGGTATGATAATAGGATGTTATGCTGAATTACAATTTCTACAAATGAAGAGCTTTGTTGCAAAAGGGCTATGGTGCATTTTTTTCAAAAATGAGTTTGATATAGAAATGTATAGGGAAAAATCATATGTTTCAAGGAAACAAAGTCATTTTTTTCTTCAAAAAGACCTACATCTCATTGTAAACAGCCATTGAAATTGTTGTTTTGTTGCAAAAGGGCCTGTATCCAGAATTAAATCGGGATACAGGCCCTTTTGCAACAAAACAACAACTTCAATGGCTGTTTACAATGAGAAAAAAAAGGACTTTATTTCCTTGAAACATATGATTGTGACCTATACATTTCTATGTCAAACTTTTTTTGTTTAAATGATTAAAAATAAATGATTTTTTGTGTGTGGTATTTTTGTACAAACAGATGGAGTTTTGTTGCAAAAGGGCCTACATCCAAATTTTCAAAAAATGTAAACATGATTTAAAAAAAATTGAAAACTAGCGCATTTGAAATGTATTTCAATTTCAATTAGTATGTAGTGTACCTCTTTCATAATCCATTCAGTTCTTCAATTGCTCAACTTGAATATTTAGAAACAAGTTTTTTGACTTTTTCTCAATAAGAGCCAAAGTGGATGCAGGCCCTTTTGCAAAAAACCTCTTCAAATACAGGGTACTATTCCGTAGTTTGTAGTATTGGGTAATTGAGTAGGCTACCATCCCCCTTTAGTGGATAATGATATGAGGTGACGGGGATGTGCCGCCAAATAGGGTCCCATTTTTCACCCGTCTTGTAAATGAATGACCCCTTTTCATATAGCCATATTTGGTAAATTTATGTGTATAAAATCCTAAAATTTGCTGTTTTTCACTGAAACAAATTATAGATCTCTGGTAAATATTTGGGTCCGTTTTACCCTGGAAATTGGTAAATGTTTTGGTTTAATTTTATTTTGCTGGCGGCACTTTCCTACCAAAAAAGTATTTGAATGACCCCCGGGGGTAACCGTTATTCCAGCTGTAACTCTTACTGGCAGTGCACACATTCAATGTGTATCGCATGCCGCAATACCTCTAGGTTCTATGCTCTAATACAATTTATATACGGTACAGGTAAAAGTGAACGGGCCGACCCCAGCTCTTTGTGCTGCCATCTCATTAGACTAACTGATGAGTTAAGTGACTACCAACTAAGCAACCCAGGTTCAATCACGTTTTTGCCCATTTTTGGGGTCAAGATCATTTTTAAAACAAATAATTAGGCCAGGGAAAAACATTATTTTTTAGGCAAAACCTGAGAGGCTAGATTATCCAGACAACATAGAATTTCCGACCCCCCCCCCCCCCCCACATTTCCGGGAAATCTTGGCATACTTTTAGAAGAAAAAAATGTTAAAACCCGAGAAAACCGCGATCCCGGTTACTTTCGAGAAACCTAAATTTTAAAAGTATGTTACACATTTTGTGGTTTGCCATCATTTTGCAAGAGAGGAAAAGCGTGTGCATCATCATAGAGGGCAGTGTTCATATTGTTGGTGGATAGCATGGACCTTCCCCAGCTTTGAACATTTTTTCACAGTTCTTAAAAACATATTTTTAAAAGTTTTTCACAGCTTTTTACATCGAGAAAAATTGCATTTCAATACTTCTTTTGAAATTGTCTTTTGATTTTCAGTTGAGTGATCCAATTCCTAATAATGTACTTTATGATGAGGAACTCAACAAACATCTCGCAGACCAAATCAGGGTAAGTAATGGGGTAGGCCTACTATAGTTTGACCAGTTCCAAATTGGCGAAGTCTCCTTACAGCAGGGATTGAATACAGAAGGATGCGGGCGTGCATGAATGAAGGCAACAAGCACATTGTGCATCATGCGCGACACATGTGTGCGGTCAAAACCGTGTGCGTGTGGCCATAATTGCGTCGACACTTGGATTACATACTTTTAATATTTGCACGCAGAGAGATAAAAACCTTAATTATGTATCTCACCATTTTGTAGCTTTAAACTATAGAGAGATGTCCCAGAAATGTTGGCAATAATTTTGCCAATATAAATTTAAAGGAAAATGTGCATTTTATCAAATTTTCCAGGACCATCTGATGGCGTCTATTAATATATCTCAAAAGTGGAGAGATTGATTTTTGTCTTTAAGCTATTGACTTTAGAATCAGGATATACGTATCATATCAAATCAAATCAAATCAAATTTATTTCCATAAAACAACACTATATCAACAATGTAAAACTTAAACACAACAAAAGCTTATGGAGGAGTAGGCTGAAAAGCCAATAAGGCCTGTAAATAGCCTACCCCTATACAATACAATACAGTACATGTTACATATTTAATACATGAATAAAACAAAATCTGACAGCGACTTAAACAAGACAAGACAAACAAGGACGAGCTCAAAAAGCGAATTATTCATATTTTTGGATGATGTTTTTCTTAAGTTTGTTTCGAAAATGGTTCACAGATGTTGATTCTTTTATTAATTTTTGAAAGTGAATTCCAAAGAATGGGACCACGCGTTCGAATAGCATGATCGGAAAATGATTTCTTATTGTTTGTCAAATTAAAATCATTAACTTGTCTTGTTGGATAGTCGTGAACATCAGAGCGTTTATTGAAGTAATTTTTAAATGATGTGGGGAGTTCATTTATTGAAAATTTGTACATAAAGACCCCAAGTTCAAGTGTGTGCATATCAGTTACAGTGAGAAAATTATTTTTGTCAAATATCACAGACAGTGATGCAGGTCTGAAAATAGCAGCCGCCCACCTGCCTATAGCAGGTAAATTTGCCATCGGGCAGGTGAAGAAAAGTAGCCGACCGACTGGCGGGTAACATTTTTCGAACTCACAGGTCTGGCATGTATTTCTGTGAGTTACCTACCCGATTACCTGGTTAAAATAAATCTGAAGCTCCAGCCCTGCAGTGATGCGGCGAACCAAATCAAATCCATTACTTTTTGGTCTCTTCTAACCAAGAACCTTTAAATTCAAAAGAGTCTCATGCAAACTTTTTGATTTATTGATTGCTCTGTAAAACAGGAATTAAAAGATGAGAATGGACGTCTCTATAAACTGCTGAGTGAGCGAGATTATGAAATCAGAAAGTTAAAGAGACAACGAGATGATGATAGGCAGGCTATTGGAGGTAAGAAGAGTAAGGGTCTGCAAGTTGGCATGAGGTATAGGCTAGGGACAGGTATTTTGCGCTTTTTAAAAGCACTAAAAGTGCTGCTTGATTTTGAAGAAAGTGCTTTGTGGAGCAAATGGTGCTTTTTAAAGTAAAAGGTGTTTTTTTCACACAAAATATGACATGCGCTAAAATATGCCAAAAAGCGCAGTAGGCCTATGTTGCATGTTTCCATGTTTCATTGTAAAAACCATCATTTTTTTTCTCAGAACTACATTTGAACTAAACTAAGTGTAGAATTAACACTTCCACAGTTATGCAATATGTTGATTTGCTAATAAATGGTCATTGAAAAATTCTTTTTTGGTGATTTTGTGCATTTTCTCTGTCCTTAGTATAGACCAACTAAGTGTCTTAATACAGATGTTATTCATAAATTAAAGCAAACGGGACAGAACACACAAGTAATGCGTGTTGTTGTCGGATTAGGAGTTAAACAAAATATTATTATTAAGTTGGGTCATGTTAAAATGGGTCAGTTAAAAGTTGTTGTTTTTTGGCTCACACGGATCGGCAATTAAATGTGCCTCGCAGGTCTTTACTGTACACAAACAAATGACACAATTTGTGTGGTTTTTTTGTGTGTAAAAAAAATTGAAAAAAAAGACACTTGATACAAAATCACACCAAGGAAGTTTGTTTGAGCAAATCAGAATTATCCTATTTTCAGGATTTTTTAGGAGGAAATGATGTCATATTTACTCTGATATATTTTGCGTATGGTCATAGTCGGGTATGTACAGGGGGTTTCCGTGCACCCCCCACAGGACTAAACCAAACCAACTTTTTTAGGTGTCTTTTAGGGTCCTTAAACACATTTTAGATGTTAACATTGAAAAAAATGGGATGCTCTCCAGTTATCCAAGATGGCGTCCAAAATGGCCGCCAAAACTGGTCAAATCTCATAAAATGACATATAGCAATTAAATTGTATAGTGAAAGTATAGTTTTAATAGTGGGATGTATTTAGTAGACCACTAGACACTCATATCCAGACATTTTGCTTTGTTAACACGCCTAAATCCAAGATGGCCGCCAAAACGGCCGCCAAAAATGGTAAAATTTCATATATTGGCATATATAAACCAACATGTATGATCAGAGTATAGTTTTAACAATGGGATGCATCGGTGAGACCACTAGAAACTCATATCTAGTCATTTTACTTTGTTAACATACTTTAAAATCAAAATGGCCGCCATATTAATGGGTAAAATTTGGCAAAATTTGGCACAATTTCATAAAATAGCATAATATCAGCTGAAATGTATGATGAAATTATAATTTTAACAATGGGATGTATGTGTAAGACCACTAGTAACTCATATCCAGTAATTTCGCTTTGTTAACATAGTCCAAAATCTAAAATGGCTGCCAAAATGACCCCCAAAATGGTTCCAGAAGTTGCTGCAAAAATTGTCAAATTCCATAAAATGGGATAATATCAACCTAAATGAATGATGAAAATATAGTTTTAAGGATGGGATGTATGTATTAGACCATAAGTATCTCATAACTAGTATTTTTGCTTTGTTAACATACTTAAAAATCCAAAATGGCCCCAAAATGGGTCCCAAAATGACTGAACAAATTGTTTGAATTCCATAAAATGGGATAATATCAACCAAAATATATGATGCAAGTATAGTTTAACTTTGGGGGTATATAATAGACAACTAGTATTAAACTCATATCCAGTATATTTGCATTGCAATAACATACTTTAAAACCCAAGATGGCCACCAAAATTGCCGCTGTAAATGTAAAAATAGTCTACATGAGTGTATGATAGTCATAAATAGATATTGTCAGAGTGTATATTACATCAAATTCACCTAATAGTATGTTCTAAACTGCTGAGCTATTGCTTTTAGAAATAAGGCCCACCTCTATGACAATTTTGATTCAGTATCACTTCCCAAAATGGCTGCCAGAATGCTGTCCCATTAGATGTTGGGGTATTGGTATTACATAGTATGGTCATTTACAATACAAAACAATTGTTTTAGGTTATTTAACATCAACTTATCCATTCTGGCAGCCTTTTGGAAAGTGATACTGAATCAAAATGGTCACAGAGGTGGGCCTTATTTCTAAAAGCAATAGCTTAGCAGTTTAGAACATACTATTTGATGAATTTGATGCAATATACTCTCTTACAAGATCTATTTTGGATTATCATACACTCATTTACAGCGGTAATTGTGGTGGCCATCTTGGTTTTAAAGCATGTTATTACAATGCAAATATACTGGATATGAGTTACTAGTAGTTGTTTATTACATACCCCTCAATGTTAAAACTATAATTTCATCACATATTTTGGTTGATATTATATTATGGAATTCCAACAATTTGTGATTTTGGGACCCATTTTGGATTTTTAAGTATGTTAACAAAGCAAAAAAATACTAGATATGAGTTACTAGTGGTCTAATACATACATCCCATCCTTAAAACTATATTTTCATCATACATTTAGGTTGATATTATCCTATTTTATGGAATTTTGACCAATTTGACCAATTTTGGCCATTAATTTGGCTGCCATTTTGGTTTAAAAGTATGTTAACAAAGTAAAAATACTAGATATGAGTTACTAGTGGTCTAATACATACATCCCATCCTTAAAACTATATTTTCATCATACATTTAGGTTGATATTATCCTATTTTATGGAATTTGACAATTATTGCAGCCACTTCGGGAACCATTTTGGGGGCCATTTTGGATTTGAACTGTGTTAACAAAGCAAAAATACTGGATATGAGTTACTAGTGGTCTAATACATATATACCATCATTAAAACCATATTTATATCGTACATTTAGGTTGATATTATCCCATTTTATGGAATTTGACAATTTTTGCAGCCACTTCGGGAACCATTTTGGGAACCATTTTGGGGGCCATTTTGGATTTGAACTGTGTTAACAAAGCAAAAATACTGGATATGAGTTACTAGTGGTCTAATACATATATACCATCATTAAAACTATATTTATATCGTACATTTAGGTTGATATTATCCCATTTTCTGGAATTTGACAATTATTGCAGCCACTTCGGGAACCATTTTGGGAACCATTTTGGGGGCCATTTTGGATTTTGAACTGTGTTAACAAAGCAAAAATACTGGATATGAGTTACTAGTGGTCTAACACATACATCCCATCGTTAAAATTATATTTTCATCATACATTTCGGTTGATATTATCCTATTTTATGGAATTTTGACCACTTTTGACCAATTTTGGGCCATTAATTTGGCGGCCATTTTGGTTTTAAAGTATGTTAACAAAGTAAAATTACTAGATATGAGTTTGTAGTGGTCTAACACATACACCCCATTGTTAAAACTATACTCTGATCATACATGATGGTTTATATATGCCAATATATGGAATTTTACCATATTTGGCGGCCATTTTGGTGGCCATCTTTGATTTAGGCGTGTTAACAAAGCAAAATGTCTGGATATGAGTGTCTAGTGGTCTACTACATACATCCCACTATTAAAAACTATACTTTCACCATACAATTTAATTGCTATATGTCATTTTATGAGATTTGACCAGTTTTGGCGGCCATTTTGGACGCCATCTTGGATATCTGGAGAGCATCCCATTTTTTTCAATGTTAACATCTAAAATGTGTTTAAGGACCCTAAAAGACACCTAAAAAAGTTGGTTTGGTTTAGTCCTGTGGGGGGTGCACGGAAACCCCCTGTACATACCCGACTACACAAACTCCCATTGCTGATATTGAAGCCTTTCTAAGAGGTACATTGCGCGCCCTCATTATGCAAGAGGTAAATCGCGTCTCAATGTCCCTTATAAGGACTTTCATGCTGTCAATCATAGCGTTGTCATGATAACGCTTCATTCCAAGAAGTACATCGAGCGTACTCACGCCCACATGCCCATATATAGGAGGCTTCAGTTTTGCGATTCAAATTTCCTCTCCCATTATATAAGCTCCCTGGTATGGTGCTATTCAGTATTTACCGAGTGTCTTCATCCCACTCTCTGTTCAGGAACCGGCGTGGCCAGCGACTCAGCAGCCACCAAGATTGTGGAGTTGTCCAAGAAGAACAGAGAACTGACGGCAGAGTTAGAGAGTGAGAGGACTAAGGGCAAGCAGCTTCTGAGGAAAGTCAGAGATACGGAAAAAGAGGTTTGTAATCATATCCCTAGAGATGGGTTGGGTCAAAACCTTCTTGAAACTAGACAATGTATATGCCACCCTCATGTTTCTTAAGGGAAGTGTCAACCCTATTATTTTGATGATCAACTTTTGCTTCTAAGTTTGAGAATATTGAATAAAAGTGCATAAAAGTATACATTTAGAAAGGAAATTTGATAAGGAATCCGATGGTGATATCAATGTGATACCAAATAAACTAAATTTTGAGAAATGAACCAAAAAGCGATTGTTTTACCCCAAATTTTTCAGACAGCATAACTATAAAATAAAAAAAGGTAATTTGTTCTAATATACATTTTTGTAAACAAGACAATTTTGTCTAGGAAGCAATTTTTTCTTTTTCCAAAATAAGGCTTAGTTTTGGAAATATTGCTAAAAACATCGGAAAAGTGTAAAAGTCATGTTTTTTTGCATACAAATGGATGCATATCTCGAGTTTAAAATCCATAATCGAAAAAATAAAAAATTGCCTCCTAGCGCTGAAAGTCCTCTACACAATGGTAGTAAAAGCTTACCAGATAGTTTGATATTTTTTTAGTTATGTTGTCTGAAAATTCATAAAATTCCTTCAAATTTGAACTTCTACAAAACATTGATTTAGTAAAAATATTGACATTTTCCACCATTTAAAGCTAAATGTTCACGGAATACACGGGCGTGTGACCTAAAAATCGAGTATACTATGAACCAGGGTTCACGCTACCTTGCGTTTGGGCGTCATAGACGCCCTCATTTTGATTTGGACGCCATAATATTGAAATGTCCTGTGTTATTGCGTCTTGCTTGGACGCCCTAGCTTGAGGCTATTCATCTTACTATAAATACGATCTCGAATTCACGATGCATCGCAGTTTACAAATATCTAAAATTGCATCAAAATTTGCTAAGCTTAATCGTCGAAAATATCAACAACATGCCCAAATACTTCTCATTTGCGCAGTGTTTTAGTATCAAAACAAATCAGTGCATATACACAGACACACAGCGAAGCTGACAGGGGATGTGTACAACCAAACTAGCACGATATTCTACATTATCGTCTCCTCCACAAGAGTAAGATACTTGTTCGTAAACAAATGTATGTACGTTTGTGCACGTGCGGGAATTGCGAGTACTCTACAGTTGGTAAAAGAGATAAATTATTTGCATGTATTTTATAATAAGTGTTGACCTGTGACACGGCACAGGGTGACATGGACCGGTTCAATTTGGCAATAGGGGTGGTACGTTCAGGGCAAATGCACAACAATTAATTTGATTGTTTAATTCTGAAGTTTTCTGTATGTTTTTTTATTAAATATAAATATTGTATATTGTTAATCAGTAATGAACGTTTTATTGATAATCTTTAGTTCAAAACTCTGTTTGATATGTCAATTTATATAGTATATTGTGTGCGTTTAACCTCCTTGAAAAGTTATACGATCTCGCTTTGAGTGGCCTCATAGGACTTGCGCTGTTGCGCATGTGCTTGGGAAAAGTTTTCGTCTCGCTTGCTTTACTACTGTATTGTAGTTGTACTGCCTGCATCCTGCTGCCATGGAGGATGAAATAAACCCGGGGGGTGAAAACCCCAATAGAAATAAGGGCCAAGAAAAGAAAAAGTGCAATAAAGCTTGGAATTCAGACTGGTTGAAGCGATTCAGATGGCTGGAATACGATGGGCATGAAATTAGTACAGTCACAGGTAATGCAGTAATCCCCAGTAAACAGTCACACTTACTGCATTACCTTCACAATGTCAAAATGTGTATAGAAAACAGGAGACTGAGGAGAGTAGCAAGCAACTATCATTCACATGCGGCATGATACAGTAATCATAATTAGGGAATTTATCATTATTTCATGGACTCCCAAAAATTCTGTTTGGACTCCATAATTCTGAGAATTGCCAGGATAGGGGGTCCAACTGGACCACATAATTTTGAAGCTACTGTGAACCCTGCTATGAACAATCAAATCAAAATCAAAACTATCAGATTCAATTTATATTGTCACAATGTGAAGAAATTGGAAGAAAACTGAAATTTAATTGATCGTAAGATTGGCATTTGTTTACATTTTTAGACATTGTTTTGCGCTCTTTTGTTTTTCGTGTCTACGTCGCGGATATTAAGCGGCGCGTCTAGTATTACGCACGGGAAGTTTCAGCGCGCGACGCAATGATCGAACAGCTGTCGCAGCATTTGAAAAGTGCGGAACTCCGCTTATAAAATCCCGCCAAATAACCATGCGCCTTTTCCTGGCTCAAACTTACTAAAACAACAATTTAAAATCACCCAAAAGAACGGGAAATAATCGCTTCCGATTAGTAACTTATGATGGTAATGATAGAATACATAAAAATTAAAAATAATAATAGAGAAATATGAATTTCAATTTTTGAAACGAGTGCCGGGTTGACACTGCCCTTACAGTGTTTTCACTCACCCTATACAAAAGGTGAAATACCCTTCACTTTTGACTTTTTCTCAAGAGTGAAAAATGTTGAAAATTTCATTGTTTTACTGCCCAAAACACTGTGCGAGCACATATCTTGGCCATCATTTTGGTTTTTCACCCTCGAGAAGTAAATCCAGTGAAATTGCTGCCTTAAGAGGCTGTTCCACAGTGAGGGTGCAGAAACATAAAACGATTTATCCCCAATATAATTTGTTCCTCTATGAGCGGTGAGAAGATAAATCCTGAGCATGTAATGAGTCCAGTAGCAGCTAATTTTAACAAGTACATGTATATTGACAGATCCCAATCAAGAGGCATCTCACCCGATTTAAGAAAGTGCGCTTCATTAAAGGGGCATTGAGAGATGTATCAATATACTAAATGAGCAACTAACGTAAAGATAATCATCAACATAGCCCAAATCCAAAATATCATACAATTCCAACATCGCCTTCATGCCAAACTAAGCAAATAACGGCACTTCCGGGTTGAGATTTGCCGCGAAACTCCGTGTGTAAAACTTAGCATAACTTCCGAATTCAGCACCTTAGTTTCGATATGAAACTAAGAAAATCATGAAATTTTATATGATAAACGGCGAATGTTGGTAAACTGTTTCAGATGGTAGTTTATGCCTAAGTATTACTTTGATGCAAAAAAACTGATTTCCAGGATAATTGAGGGCGCACTCCCATACGTATCTCTCAATGCCCCTTTAAAATACATTAGAGAATGGTGTGATAATTCGACCATCCTGTGTATTGGTTTTAAAATAGAGGAATTAACTCAAATTAGTGTAACGTGATAACACAATTGATCAATTTTTAACATTTTTTTATTTTTATGAAAGCCAAGCCAAATTAATGGTCTGTGTTTAGCACTACCATTGGTTTTGTCTGAATAGTTGGGGATGCCTTTGTGAAAAAGTGCCTATTCTTTCTGACCCACCCTGTAAGTCATGCATACAACCAATAACAGAAAAAGAAACATTGACAGGAAGACTATAGATGAGGTGACATGTGTTGACATTTAGGATGCCCTCTGTTGGTTTGAGACAAAACACACCGGGCAAGAGTTCCTATAGTTTACATAGGCCAGATCAGGTTTTCTAACTAGATTGTGGTGTCACAGCAAATTGTTATCAAAACTGTCTTTAAACTTGCTTAGGAATGCTATAAGCTATCGCATTTCACAAAAAAACTAAAACTAAATGAGTTTTACAATTCATTAGAAAGAAATTTCATGTTGTCTTCATTAACTTTACTGTATATTCTGCCTGGAGGGAAACAACAGAGGGTGTCCCATTTGTAAATACATGACATCATAGGTCACCTCATCTATAGATTCACATTATAATTCCAAAACAAGTAGCCAGCAAAGGTGTTTTTACCATTCCTTATGATACTACTGGATTTCCTAAAATGTGACCTGTTGCATCAAGGGGGACTTTGGTCGTCCAGAATGAAAATTCTGATTTTTTTTTTATGTGAGTGCAAAGGTGTATATTGTGAGCTTTAAAATGATACCTTGCTTGATACATTTGGTCAATGCATTCATATTTTATGTAAATTATTAAGTGGAAATTCCTTTTCATGTCTTTTGGTTTTTTCATGCCTTCCTTAATATCTTAAAAGGCATACTGCCTACAAAAAACACTTTTGATGTGACAGGTCCCTAATATAATGATATATCTTTTTTGTGCATAAGATAACTAAACTATTGTTATGACAATTTCATATTTATAGATGCAACTGAGGATGCAAGAGGGCAGTAGCATAGAGATCAGGTCAGGCAATGGTAAACAGCGGATTATGCACAAAACTATGGAGGAATCTGAAAAAGACAAACTAGTAAGTATGGTAGACTGGGTCCCACGTCCCTCTACAGGGTGTAACAAAAAAGTTATACAATTTTGAAAATATTATTAAAAATATTTCTAATGTCATTTTTGTTTCAAGGGTTCTTTGTTTGCAAAGGAAATGTCTTCAGCTGTGAAATAAACTTTATTTCGTTCAAATTGGTGGTATAATTGCAGAGAAGTGATCAATTGTCTAAACTACTCTTAAAATGACTTGGGCCACTTTGCGTCTTAAAAGTAACAGAATCAAAGAGAAGCTGGAATGAATGAATCCTTAGTGAAGTGACTTTGTTTTTAGAAGTAAACAATGGCAAATTGTATGACATTTTGTAATCAAGCGTGACATATCTTAAAGAAACTTATATTTCATGCTTCATTACCCAGCTGTGTACGATTTGCCAATGTTTACCTCTCAAAAACAGTTTAAATTCATATGTTCACACTGTGATTCATTCATTTCAGCTTCTCTGTGATTCTGCTACTTTAAGACGCAAAGTGGCCCAAGTCATTTTACGACTAGTTTAGACAATTGATCACTGCTTTGCGATTATACCACCGATTTGAATGAAATAAAGTTTATTTCAAAGCTGAAGACATTTCCTTTGCAAGCAAAGAACCCTTGAAACAAAAATGACATTAGAAATATTTGTAATAATATTTTCAAAATTGTATAACTTTTTTTGTTACACCCTGTATAAGGGACTGGGACAATTTTACGTCCAAAAAGTGTTCCGTTTTATTTGTGGAATTCCATGAGTATTTAGCATATATGAATATACAAACAATCCATGGAGCATGCGCATTTGTGCCCAACAACAACAGAAAAAACCTCTGATTGGTCCAATTCAAATTGCAGTGCATCGAACTGTCGTCGCGCCACTATTGTGCGCAAAATACCGACGCACTGGTGCGTGAATAAGTGCGAATCAGAGCACACTTTTGGAACTGTATTTTTTCCAGTCTTAACATTTGAGCACCCTCGCAGGGGCCGTATGTAAAATAGGGAAGACGTGAGGATCGAGTCTAGTAAGTATGGTAACTTTTGAATTTGTGTTCTCAGCATGGGTGACAAATAGTAAAAGAATAATTATGCCTGTCTAACATAATTCCGAGTTGCTCATGCACTAGGATTGCCAGTGCGTTTTTCCTGGCCTTAAAGACGGCCTTTGTTAGGATTTTCTCTTGGGATTTGCCAACCCGCGAATTTCGCTTTGTTGTTCAGCCGCGCGTATCTGGCTCAGCACTGCCCCTTGTCTTGTTCCTCATTTGCGGGTCATATCGTAAGGTTCATAACAATTTTGGAGCTCCAGATAAGAATTGGTTTATTCAGCTTTTCTTTGGTATTCATCAATTGGTTGTTAACCTTTGATTCCTTTTCGAAATTCATCACCTATATAATTTGTAATTTGTAGTCAATATATTTGGGCAAATGTAAGCATTCAAATTTAGGCAAAAATAAGCTTTCAAATTATGTTAAATAAGCCAAAACCATTTTTCCTTTCGAAGTAGGTTAACCACATAGAAAAACATTATTTCTTTGACACATTATGGGGGGAAAAAACATGTGATTTGTGATTTAATATTTCATTTTAACAAAAAAAACACCTCAAATTCTATGTTATTAAGTTTTTAAAACAATGGGCCACTGACCACTCAACCCACAGTTGCGTGAGCCAACAAAAAAACCCCAACAACTGTTCTATGGGCTTGACCGAGTGGCAGACACATTTTTTCTTCTTCAAAAATAGATGTTTTTTTGGTTTGAATGTTTTCAAAATTTGTGAATTAAAAAAGAAATAGGGAAGTTTTGAACATTTTTAAATGTCTAATTTTTTTCTTTGAAAATGGTTGAAAATCACAAAGATAATATGAACTTTTGACCCCCAACCAAACGCAATAAACCACACCCGACTGACAGGCCCTACCTGAGAGGTCCAATTTCTCACAGAACAGGGTTTTTTGCCTTATCTCTAAGCTTTTATCATTATATATTTCTTCTCTTTTGATATACACAGATAGTTGACACAGCCGCTAACCTGAAAACCACACAGGACAAGCTTAACCAAGTCACCAACAAGATGTCCGATTACAGGAATCAGGCCAATAGCTTGAAACAAGAACTCAAGGTGGCCCACAAAGTGTTGATCAGCGAAGTAGGAGAAGGCATCAATATACAAGAGTTATTGAATTCACCTAGTGGATACAGGGGAAGATCACAGCAGATATTGCTTATGCAAAAGAAGGTAGGGTTATTGACTCTGACTCCCTTGCTGATGATGACCCGGGTTCAATTCTCTGGTATCGACAAGGCTATTTCTCCCTATTTTTGACCTGTTTATTCCCTTGAGAGTTTTACTCCTGAAACCAGTGTGAGGGTTAAAACCGAATGAAGAGTTGACCAGTCACAAAGATTCCACAAAGATGAGTTCTATTTCCCTTTAGGCCAAACAAAGAAGAAGGTCTGTCTCAGAAACATTGTGCAAATAAGCTAAGTACTGTCCTTTTTTGTTTGTTTTTTGTTTGTTTTTGAAAGTAGGCTATGAGGTATGCGATTTTTTTTTGGTTGCTATTTTTTTTTGCTTATCCAAGCTTACGGAGAACTTTTTTAAACTTTTTTTTAATTAAAAAAAATTAAAAAATTAAAAAAGAAGTTTTTTAGCCCCCAGCGCATAGACCTACGCCCCGTAGCTCATTTCACATACCAATGTGGGCGGGCTTCTGAGACAGACCTTCTTCTTTGTTTGGCCTTATAAATGGCACCCTGTTATATTAAGTGACTACCATCTTTGATGAGAGACAGGGAAAATAACTTATTCGAAAATGGTGCCAAGGTGGTTTTTAAATTATATGGACATATTCCGCAGGTATTTGTGCCCCATATAATAACATGAACCCACCCAAATAACCAAATGCATTTAGAAAAAGAAGCACACCACTTGGTTGGGTGTAAATCATGACGCCCAAACATTGCCATGTGAGGCCACTGGGGGGGGGGGGGGGGCCATGGGATATAAATCGCCATGTTATTTGTTTTACTGATAGGTTCACACATTTTTGGGGGGTAAAGTGTTTGTTTTCGGTCTACATTTAAAGCAATCTTGTAGGACCTGTGTTACTGTGATGTCAGGAAGAAGGGGCTGACTTTATCAATCTCAAAATAACAACTGGATTTCATACAATGTCATCAGGAATAGAGATGAATTTAGGAAAAAAGTTTGTGACCATAAATGTTCTTTGAGATACAACTGGTTAATAATCACTATTATATCAACCTGAAACTCAAATTGGATTTGATCAGGAATGCAAGATTTCCAGATATTTCTGGAATTCCGGAAATGAGGCCATAAAAAAGAAATTCTGGATTTTTGGTAGAAAGATTTGTTTTGGGTCTTTTTTGTTGCATTTTCAGAATCAGATGATGATATTTCAGCATAAAAAGAGGCAAACTTGGTGTGTGTGTGTGTGTGTGATTTTTTGTTTGTTTTGGGGATGGGGGTGATACACTGTAGCCAATTCTCCAGATGAGCCCCCCATAAAAGTTTGATGCATACCTGTTTGATATATCAATGATATCATTAGTAGGAGAAGTTGAAGGATGTTCCCTGACAAGGTGTTTTATTCATTCACACTGATTCATACAATATTTCATCACTACTTTCTCCTCACTAGATTTCCAACCTGAAATCACAATTGGATTCCATGAGAGGTCGTCCAGGCACCGAGATGAGCTTAGAGGATCAGTTCATGACAATGGACGTCGACGGCGATACGATGTCCGTGACCTCTGGAGGAGGTATGATGAGCAACAGGAGCCTCAAATCAGGATCTATGGATGATAAACAGAGGCAACGGATTAGGAAGCTGGAGAAAGAAAAGAAAGAGGAACGAGAGGTAGATTACTTTGCACATGTAAAGAATAAAGAACAATCTTACAAGCAGGGCCTGAAAAATGCAAATGGGAACGAATCAAAATTTCCCTTCTTGAAGAAAAAGTTCCTTCAAATTTGTATGTATTTTTTAATTTTATACCCAAAATGTCCCTCCAAATCCATAAATTTCCCTCCAAAGTCAAAATTTTGAACCAGGATCCTGAGTTCCCTATTTTTTCAGTCATGCTCACAGTCCAGCCATGCTCACAAGCTATAGCGCATTGCCAAAGGAATACCCCACCCTGCCCCCTCAAAAAAGTATGCCCCCCAAAATCAACAAAATCAAATACAAACTCTTGTGCTGATACAATGTATATTTCTAATGTGTGAGGTTCCGTATATGTGTGGTGGTATGGGAAAACCCGTCGGAAGTCGCTAGTGTTAATATTGAGATATCTGGGTCATACCAAAATATTCCTAACAAATGAGTTCCAAGTCAATTTTCCAACTTTGGTCCCAAGATAGAGATTATACCTTGAACTTTAGTCCCCAGGAGATTTTTATGCAAAATTCCAGATGTTAAGTTTATTTTAGTACTTTTCTGAAACTTGTTTATCAAATTTATGGCCAACAAATCAGAGGTGAATGAACTAAAATTTGCGTCATTGGAACCCCATGGTAACCATTTGTGAATTCCGACAATGCATTGTAAAGATTTTGAAAGTGAAGAACTTACAGTTGTTAATAATATCGCAAAAAACTAGGTTCATATCAAAAGTCCTTTTCACATGACAAGCTATTCTGTGTGATATAACAGTGTAGTTTTATTATTATTTAAGAATTTAAAAGATTTTGTGTACAGGTGAATTGTCAGTTTCAATGTTTAGTGTTGCGTATAATTAAGCTTGCCGTCTTTAAAATACTATAACTGTAGTTCTAGATGGAATTTCTGAAAAATTAAAAAAGTCCTATACTCAGAAGAGTATGAAGCTCTCTGCCAAAGAAAAAAAAACCAAGTTGCTAGAAAATGACCATGTGAAGGGTTTTCCCATGCCACCACACATATAATCAGTCCACCTTGTTGTTTATCTCCTCTATGTCAGATTCTCACCATTGTGAGCGCTAATTTACTTTTGCTGTTCAAGTAGTAAAGTATGCTTGGCACTATATTTATAGATAGTTATAGTTAGTTAATAAGAGCCAGTATTTGACAATCATAAGAAACACCTTGTGAGAGAGGGAGGACAACCAAACAATTTATTATATTGGACACATGTGTTGATCTAAGAAATTTTAGACAAACTTGTTTTAGGCCAAATAAAAAAAACATATGTTTCTCGTCCCCGCCCGCTTCCTTTTTTGGGGCCGCCTCCTTTTATCTTTTATTTTTTATTCACAAAAAAAGAAAAGAAGAAAAAAAAGTTGTTTGAAATTTTATTTTTGAACTTTTTTCTAAGTTCAAAACAGGACCTTAGATGACTGGTATTTGACTCTAAACTGTTCAAGTTGAAATTAAAATGATGATTGTTCTTAACAATAGTACAATAAATGTTTAAAATGTGGAATTTAAATTCAGTAAAAAGGATTCTCGCAAAAATATTCTGTGAGAATCCATGGATTCTCGCAAAATTCCTCTGTCGCGAAAGTGCATCCCTGTAAATATGTTAAGTTCTTGTTTGTCTAACAATTGTCTCTTTTTCAATTGTCATTTCATTTAATAGGGAAAACACTGTAGATTGCCAGAAATCTCAAACGGCGGCCATTTTGAAAAATAAAAATAAAAAGCCCCTCATCCTCCTTTTTTGAAAAACCTGGACGAGAAACATTTTTTTAATTTTATTTGGCCTTAACCTTAAAATCCCGTCATTTTTACCATTGATATATCAGAAAACAGGCGAGCAGTTGAAGGATTTAGAAGAGGAATACGGTAAACTAAAAGAGAAGTTGGATGCATCGAAAGCCAGAAATAAGGTGCTATCTAATGAGGTGAAGACATTGAAACAACAGACTGCTACGCTGAAAGATAAGGGGAAGCATGATAATGAGCTTATTGAGGCGTTACTGGTGAGTGGAAACTTTGACTATACCGGCGATAAGTGCGTTGGAACAGAATCCCTAGCAACTTTTCATTTTTTGTACCGAGAGAAAAGCATTTCCCCCCTAAAAGCAACATTTTGAATACACTCATTTGAAACCAGTTTTGTTATGCTTATAAACGAGGTTAATAATGACTTTGATATCGTTTTCTGTGAACATTTATATCAACTAAGGTTTGTTAAAGTTGAAATTTGTAAGAGTCATTTAAACATATTACCTGCATTTTTAACTTCTTTGGATCCATAATTTGATCAACATTATACTGCATGATAAAATTCACAGCAAAACGAATAAATAAGTAAATAAAATTAAGAAATAATGGGCGAATCGGTCATTTGGGAGGGATTGTACCTAAGTGACTAATAGTGGGTCGAGAGCTGGGCAAAACATATGCCAATCCCTGTTGGGATGGAGTAATAAGGTGATGCACATACCCACAAACAACCCTACATGCTTCCCCCCCCCCCCCCCCCCATACACAAACAAACTAAGAACATTTTAAGGTTGATAGGACTAGTTGTTTTTGAAACAGTATCGTTTGTATCACATATAACAGTCTCAGCAATCCAGTCTCAAAGACATGCTGGAGAAGAGTTCTGCTCAGACCAAAGAAGTGAGTGCCAAGCAAGCCCAAGCAGATCAGGTGATACAGCAGAAGAATCAGCAGGAGTCCAATCTAGTAGAACAGCTCAAACATATCGCGTCAGAGAAGGAACAGAAGGTGCACCAGCTGGAAGAGGAAATTAGACAGATGAAAAATAGGGTTAGTATTAGACGATGAAAATACTCACCCTGTTTGCTGTTATACGAGCAAACCGCCCTCTCAGGTTGGGTCGGTCCGTTGGACTCTTTCTTGCAGTTTTTAACAGGCCAAAGCATATTTTTGGTCGGTATTCATTTGCATGTGAAGTTTTTGTTCACCAATTTCCAAAATGGGTTGGACAGGCCCTTAGAACAGTGTTTTTGATCGCCTAATGGATGTTCTTATCGATGCAATGCTCCTACAGGCCAAGAATGTACTGATATTCCACTGGTGCACAAGAAACCCTATCAGGACTTAGCTATCACTTTGTCAGTAAGGAAAATATAGGAAAATTGTGAGGTAAGGCTACGAAAATAACCCTGTTCTCAGGTAGGGTCGGTCAGGTGTTTTTTTATTTCGGGAATTTTTGGTGAATTTTCAAAAAATGTTGACATTTTCAATAAAAATAGAAACATTTTAAAAATGTCAGATTAAAAGAAAAAAAATCAAAATATTTCTCCAAATTGGATTATTTTTGTTGTTGAAAATTAAAAAGAATGATGGTTTGGTCGGGCCTGTGCAACAGGTGTTTTCCCCAGTTGCCTAGGGTAATGTTTATCAACACATAACAAGAATCTCACCTAGCTTGCGCATCTATTGGTAGTAAATGTTTGCCATGCATTTAAGGCCAATAAACCTTCTTTCTTCATTATCCTTTTCACACTAACCCAACCATTGATCTTGGAACAATCGAGCATCCTTTCGTAGGCTTAATAACAGTCATTATGATGATCGTTTGCCAATAACAGACTACTTATCTTTGTGAATACAATGCCAATCAATCAAATTTCTGCACATGTTTTAAAGTGGCTGAAGTAGTTTCCATCACTTAGTTCTCCGTGGCAATCAGTCGTAATATGATCAATTGTTGGGCCAGTATGAAAAGGCACTATTTCATCAAAAATCCTCTTAATTATTCAATGATCTTTCAGCATCAACAGGGCTTTCAGTTGAATGGCTATACAGAGCATATCATCCCCCATTCTGTTAACCATCGTCCACCGTCAGGGCCACCAGAGCGCCCTCTGACTGTTGTCTCCATCACAGATCGTCCTCCGAGTGGTGATCGGCATTCTGGGATGTCATATAATTCTCCTACCCCACCGCCTGGTTCTAGGTGAGTATTCGTAACCTAATAGATATGCTGCCAGGTGTGACCCAATTAATACTCTAGTTTACTTATTATTATACGCAGGTCAATTACTGGGGGACTCAAGGAAGTTTTGATTTGATTTTTTGAATTATGTGAGTGCTGTTATTATTGAACTATTAATCAGATGTATAAAAGTATACATTTTTGGAAAGGAAATGGATCACAGAATCCAAATTTGGCGTCAATTTTGACTAAAAGTGTTGATTTTTTGAGAAAATTAAATTTTTTGACCCACATTTTTTGGAACAAATCTAACAAAAATAATTTTGAGGTAAGAATTCCCAAATCGATTGATGATGATGTAAAAACACTAACTTAGGGAAGAATTCTTTTTGTTTATAACCTAAACTATATATTTTGAAATTTTGACCAAAAAGTGCCAAAAAAGTCTCCCCCTTAAATCCATCATTGTTCAATGTGTAGACCTTATTTGACATCTACCAAGGAATTATCTCCTTGCATCTAAATACAACGGTTCAATTATCATATGTGTGATATGTAGTATCATTTTTGTATTTCTCCTAGCAGTTAGATAACGAAAACCACAAGTAAAACATATATTTATATGTGCACAAAATCTTTAAAACTTGTATACACAACTTTTTGAAACCACCCAATTTAAGATTCACACTTTCTATGTCTGTATATAATAGTTGTAGGATTACACCGATGGAAACGCATTTGTGACCCGTCACATCGAAATGAACATGTTGGAGGCCCGAGTCAAATCTGAGTTATTGGTGACTTGAAAGATCACATTTTAAGCTTTGAATAATACCATGTTAAAGTAATCAGACTTTGTAATCACAAGATATGATTTGAAAAAGCAACATTTGTTCTATTATTTTTTGTTGTATTCCACCAAATACATTGGCCTCTATCTCAAAACTTTAGTCAAAACTGTATTTGCTGACAACATGTCCTTTTTTATGTAACTGGTCACATTTGGGCCTTGGAGGCACAAATCTCAATTTAAGTGGAGTTTATTATAATTGTTATCTACTATTTATTTGATTTATTACTATAGATAATTTCATTTTTCATTTTCTTATCATGGTAGGCAAGGTGTCAGGTCTAGCTCAATACAAGGTGGAAGAACAATATCTCCTGTTGTAAATGGAAGGACGCCCTCTAGAGGAGGAAGACCGTCCAGTTCAGGGTAAGTATTTACATAAGTACCAAATAATACTGAGGCCACCATTCTTATTAAAATGATTGGTAGTACCTCAGTCTGTCTCCATGGGTGATCATGGTGGGTGATAAATGCTGACGAAAAAGTGAGTAGCACGCCCCCCTTGCAAAGTGGACTAAGGCACGGACTCCCATTCTGGTGAACCCAGGTTCGAATCCTGCTGCCGACGGGGCCGTTTCCCACCCCCTAAATTTAGCTAATTTCTTTATCCTGATAGTTTTATCCCTGATTAACCATCGAAAGATATTGCTGTTTATTTTCCTGTTTGTCCTGTATGGACCAGGGTTCCTGCAGCCTGGAAAAGTCATGGGATTTTATTTTCAATTTTCAGGTCTGGAAAAGTCATGGAAATTTGTAAAAATGACAAAAGTCATGGAATTTTGTAAAGACAAATGTATTTTTTATTTTTCAGAGCTTGAACATTCATATTTCAGCATCGTAAATTCCCGACAATTTTCGCTGATACAAGCATTTTGATCAACAAGGTCATAGCATTTTCGTAATTTAATCATGGAAATGTCATGGAATTTAATTGTCCCAAAGGTGCAGGAACCCTTGTATGGACTAATTAGTTGACCAACATAGTAGTGTATGCTTATAGGGAAAACAGGAATTCAATTGATGATGAATCCGCTTTTGAAACTAAATTTGTGGATTTATTTATTTATTATTCTTTTGAAGGGACTGGTACGCACTTCCGGGTTTACGCACATACGCATTACTATGCGAACCTACGCACATACGTACGCAACTTGCACGTACGCATGATTTGATGGAATTATGTCCAAGGGATTATGAAAGGGAGTATAAGTTAGCAGCAGGGGGAGATATTTTTGAAAGCTGTGAAAAGTTATCAGTTTTCCTATTTCCTCCTTCTTTTGCCTTTCCCCCTCACAATTGTTGCTCTTTCTCCCTCTTTCCCCACTTATCCCCTTCCCCTCTCTCTTTCTCATAAGTGTTTAAATGTTTCTTCATTTTTTAAATTGATGATTTTTGCCCTACCCTCAAAGCTCGGTATTTTCATGTTGATGTATCCCTGGTAAGCAATTCTATTGACGGAATAGAATACCAGTGTCAAAATAAAAAGTAACTTTGAATGTTAGTTTTGTTGGTTTCGCTGACCTATAATGTAGCCGAGACGCCATGCTATATCACATTCAGTTTTTATTCATCTGATTAGATAGAATGTTTAACGCTAACACTCCAGGTGGATTTTCCAACGAAATTTTTTTCAAGCAAAAAAAGCACACACAACAAGAGGTGCCACGCCCCGGGGTTTGAACCCACGACCTCTCGGTTGACAGGCGAACGCTCTACCAACTGAGCCACGGGGGAAGCTATGCTGGGCCCCAGCTATGTAGCCCGGGGCCATTATTTCACCCAAAAACCTCAGCGCCAGGTGGAACCGACAGGCTGGGAAATGGGATTTCATGGGATACGGGG
Source organism: Ophiura sarsii (assembly GCA_035610835.1). Classification (NCBI taxonomy): domain Eukaryota; kingdom Metazoa; phylum Echinodermata; class Ophiuroidea; order Amphilepidida; family Ophiuridae; genus Ophiura; species Ophiura sarsii. The sequence continues at coordinate 32,896,910 of CM069456.1, forward strand.
CTGTTAGGGTTAATGTAGGTTTTGATACCCAAATAAAATATCTGCTTGTATTTTGTGGAAAACAGAAGAAAGGTTTCAGCCACCACCTCTTTTTTCATGGATTTGTTATAGAAATGGACCAGGAGAACAAAGGTTTGGTGTATCCTTGGTGTAATTCATTCATGAGTTAGACTGGTGTTAAGCCTCTATTACTGAATAAAGCTGTCTAATCCTTTAATCCTTTAACACAGTTTAACACAGATTTTGTGCTAGGCTAATTCCGTGCAGAATTACATGAAGGATAAACCAAAGGTTTGAATAGTTGTTTTATTATATGTGATTTATTTGTATTTGTAGGAGTACGTCTGGAGGAGCATCCAGCGGCCAGATGGAAGAGTTAACTAGACAACTGTATGAATTCAAAGCCACCAGCCAAGCTGCTGAGGTTGAGAGAGATAAGCTACTCGAACTTGTACAAATGCTTCAACACAGGTATGAGCTGCTGACTGAGAAATGCCATTTATTGTCTGTCAATTTCAAATAGGCAATACATGTAGCTAAACGATATTCACCATATAATGGCTTTTCTGTCAAAACCGTGTATGTTTTTTTTGGCCCTTCAACATGTATAAAGTAAACCTGCCCAGCGGTTATCCAAAGGAAGTGTTGCTTTATGCATGTTCAGGGACAAGAGCACCCTTGAACATGTTTAGAGCAGACTGCCCAAAGATTATACATAAAAAGTATTACTTTATATATGCTGAGATACAAGTTTCACTAATTGTTATTTATGTATGACTTATAGCACGAGGCAGCGTAGCTGCCGAGAATTTAAGGAATTAACTCATCGACAGTACTAGTATTAGTGATGATTTATGTGGCAGAACTCTGCTGTACAAACCCCTGCACAGTAGGACGGACACTGATAGAACTTAGAAGTTGTGATTCAAGCAACACTGATCAAGATAAACAATCATCTACTATAAAACACAACACACACCAAGTTGGGATATAATTAATCAGGTTATTTACGATGTCAAATTTATAGCACTCTGAAGCTGTACGATAAGTGACATTGTGGAACTCTGGACTGGCTGTGTATGTGCTATTATTGCATTAAATGAATTGTCGAGAAAAAAACCCCTTACATTATCGAATATGCCTGCAAAGTTAACCAACATACCTATAGTCTATTTGGCCATATCATGGGACAGTGACCTAACTGCATATTCTACTAATTGCAGCACATAACACGCGCGCCTACCCAAGCCGCTGGCGTATACACATGAGCGTTGAAAGGCGAAAGATACATACGCTTGTGTAAAAGCTGCGCCTGTAAAGTTACGTCACTGTCCAGAGGAAGTCAAATAGAGTATAGATAGCTTTGTAAACTGTTATTGTTCTCTTCCCTTCCCTTTTCCCTTTGCTCTTGTGTTGGATGATTGATTGGAAAGATGATTTTGGTTGCTTCATTGGCTGTTAGATGTGACTCTTGTTTGATTCATGGGTTAATTGATTGATTCATCATTTTATTTAATGCTTGTTTAATTAATTGATTGATCATTTTATTGAATGCGTGTAAAACTGATGGGTTGAAATTGTTCTAACTCATTGATTGATTTTAATACAGAGTGGATGAATCAAACGACAAGAGCACAGACATCCAGGCCCAACTACAGCAACTCAGACAGCAGAACGTCATGCTGGAAAAGCAGCTCGGCAGAGCACAGATGTCAGAAGGGGGAAATAAAACATCGGGGAAGGGGACAAGAAAACAACAGAATTCATCATCGTCGTCCATGAAGATATCGCATTATACCTGCAAATCAGATGAGATACTACTGAAAGAAGACTTGCCTACTAGTCGTGAAAATGTGGATGAGTTACAGACAAGGTGAGTAATGGCACAAATTAATCAAAAGAACTTGTCGATTGCTTTTAAATTAGCATTTAACTTTGACCAAATATTTGTTAGACTTAATCGTAAATATTCAAAATAGCACAGTGGAGCTGTGCTTTAAGTCGGATCTTCTTTGGTCTATCTCATCGCGCTATCATGGAAGGTTATAAACAGTGATGAGACGATTAATCTTTTCATGCGAGCTTTAGTGGTATTGCTGTCTTATCTCGCCTCCAACAAAATGGTTCCACGTTCAATTCAGCCAAGGTTTTTTGTCCCAGCCTTCGCCGCTTGCTTCCTCCTTGTAGTTTGAATAAATATCAGTCCCAGTAAGGTTCGGATTAAATGGCAAGTTTTCCGTGTTCTAAAATTGCCCTTTTTTCACATTCCATGTTCTTCTGTGAAAGAAATTTTAAATTTTCTGGTTTTCCAAAACATGTGTCTAAACAGTAATTTTCGTATTTGTACAAACTATGTTACATTCGTTACACTAGGCCTACTTACCTACATAATTACAACATTCGAACTTCGATGTCGCCATTGAATTTAAGCATGGGAAGTTGCATCAATGCTCACTATATGACACGCTTGAGACCAGATGTAACGCCACAGGGCACAAACAAGACTCAACTTGTACAATGGACCTACGGCACATAATCTCCTGGCCACAGTTCGACATACGTGGGCGCACTTCGATCAGGCTGCGCACGCATGCTTGAACTCACAAAATACTGCCAACCAACAACACCAAAGCACCTGATTGGTCAAATTTAAACTGACGCCTTTTTAACGATCGTCACGCTGCGCCGTATCCACCAACGCAGTGCTCCCGCTGCGCCATAACCACCGACGCAGTGGGGCGTGATGGTGCGTGGAAAAGCTCATGAGTTTTTCAGTTCTCATGTTTGAACACCAACCAATCAGAGCCTTGAGGTCGAGATGACGTAGTGCGCACAACGGAGAACCACGGGACCGTTTTGGGGTGAGGTTGAGCAGGCGTACTTTACGCGACCTCAACCTCATGTGACGTGGGTCCATTAGCATATTAATCACATTCACCTCTGCTGACCAGTTTTCGGACTGGTATTGGGTTACCGCGCTTGTGCAGTAGAGCTCTTTGGTAGTGGAAAATCCCAGACACAATGCAGGCTGAGTGCGTAGTGCGTGGTATATTCTGCTGGACTCGGACACAGGATTTAATTTTAATGTAACGCTATGTTTTTCAAGCAATATGATGTATGAAATAAATAAATTTTGTAGATATTTAATTAAATTTGTTACTTTTCATTACTATTTTCTTGTTTTAGTGAAAAAAATGCTGTTTTCCGTGAAATTCTGTGTTTTATACCAACATTTTGTGAGTTATGTGACCAAACCTTTCAGCGAGTATTTTATATATTAAAGGGTCTCAGAAAAGGGGTCAAGTTGGGTAACAAAATAATCCTAAATTTTCTCTGTTTACATGTTTTCATTTTGGTACTGCGAATTAATTTAAGAGAGATACAAAGCTTTAAAAAGGTATCGAAACATGTGCATATGAAAGTTGTATCTATCCAATCTACATTTAATTTATATTTTTCTTGTCTTTGTTATATCACAGACTAATACTGCAATTAGATGAAAACCATGCCTTGAAATCCGCTCTGCAGAGCAGTATGAAAGCCAAGGAAGATGATCTAAAACTCTACCATGCAATGATGAAACAAACTAAAGAGGTCTTCTTACAAGGACTGAGACAATTTAAACAGACCAATCAAAATAGCTAGCGAATGATGACTGGCCAATCAAAACAGCTAGGGAAAAGTGATTAGCCAACCAGAACAGCTAGCAATTGATGGATAGCCAATCAAAACAGCTAGCAATGGAATGAAAACTCTGCTTAAGATTAAAGTAATATGATATTTTTCAAACTTTTACACATATGTTTTTGATCTCGTATAATGAAGTTTGACTATCAGGAAAGATATTTCTGGACTCAAAAACTCCGTACAAAAATCTCATAACTTAACTAAATCACAATGGAAATCTGCCTTAAATTTATTTTAAGGAATTTTCAACATATTTTTTTGATTTCATTCCATACTATTGTGTTCACATGTGTACAGTTGTTGTGATCATACCCGGAAACACTGTAAACGGTGTTAACATGGTGTAAAACCATGGAATTCTGTTTACGAACCAAAAAACACTCAGAAAATAAGTTGTCGGGTTAACCTCGACAGTGTATTTTAACCCATTCAAACCATGATTTTGAAGTAATTCGGAAGCATATTGGTCTGTAACTTACAAGATATTTTAGTTTCATGTTTATAAATCTATTTTGACTAGAAAATTGCATTTAGAAGAAAAACTCAAAGATAGAGGGTGTTCCATGAAAAAGATCGCATAATATGCCTTTAAAATTATATCTCCAGTGTAGTGTGGTTTGATGGTGCATGTGCTTAGACACTCACACTGTAATTGTCTATGTGTACCCACCAGTCATGTTTGTTCAGTTTGATTTTAAATCATTTAAAGGTAGGTGTTCCGATTTTTGGCCTGATTTTCAATTTGATGTTTTTCTATTCTACGTGACGGGTCATCCTTAAAATAGTCATTTTCCAAAGTTTGAGTTGGATAACTCCAACGGTTCTTAATTTAGAAGCCCAAGGTGACATGGAATTTGCCAATTGAGTAGAGTACACAAACTAGCCGGGTGGTTAACCACCTTTGGCAGTAATTTACTGCATTTTGGCCTATAACGTCTAAATGGAACATATCTTGCGCCTAAGATTTTACAGATATAATAAGTAAAACATGGGTTTTCTTTAGATATCAAAATATGTTAATGTGAATAATGCCTGCTATGAACGAAGTCCATACAGTGATTTTGGAGCAAAATGTTGTTATGGATTTCCCCGTAAATCAACAGAATACTCTAACAAATTGTCAATGTCCGATATGTTCACTCCAGGAGTGATAGAGAGGTAAAACACTTCTATTTGACGAAATCGATATTTATTATTCCCAGAAATTCAAAAATTCAGAAAAATCCTTCAAGAACCCCTTTACTGAGATTGCATGAAGTATATTATTAGATCAATTGGACCAGGTACCAAATGGACCACCCGCTGAAAATCACCTAGAAATGATTTAGTCCTACCATAGGGCTACCCTGAAAAGCACAAAAGCTCAACTTTGTAGAAAAATGAGGGTGCTTCCAGGGATACTATTTATTTTGAGATAGGAAAGTCCTATACTGCGTATACGTAAATAACAGATCACATTTCTATATTATGATGATGAGATTAGAGAGCTCAGGAATGTCATTTGAATGTCATTTTTCAAAATATACTAACCAGGAAGGTTACATTTGGCTATTGGATGAAATGATTTTAGACCATAATGGGAATAAACCCTTCCATTCACTGAAAAAGTAATAATTTTAAGTATAGTTTTCCATCCTGTATTGAAGTACATGTGAAAAAAGATGAACTATTCAAATTGTCCAAAACCTTGGATCAAACTTTCACATAACTAGTCTAGTCTAGTGTGAAAACTTCATTCTGGGATTATAAGCTTTATTCAGTTTAATCCCTCAATGAAGTCTTTACCCTAGACTAACTCTGACTCTCTTAGGCTCCCCCAAAAAATTGTAATGTTGTCCTCGACCGCCCGCTCGTCAGATTTAGGGCCGCTCCGATTTGTTTTTCAATTTTTTTTCTTCCATTTTTTTAATCAGATTTTTTTTTCTTCAGATTTTTTTTTCTTCAGATTTTTTTTTCTTTTCATTTTTTCATTTTTTTTAACAGTTTACATGGCATTGAATATTAAATTAAGTGTTTATAACATATATGTGCGCCTCTTAGAGTGATTTCAACTTCTTATTGGCTGAACTTTGAGCTTCCTCTGGTATAAGATTTTTTTTTATTTTTAAAAATCCGCCCGCCCGCCCCTCCTCTCTGAAAGCTGTGGAGGACAACATTACTTCTTCTTTTTTTTTGCCTTACATGAAGGTAACACCTGAATCTTTGAAAGTTTTGTAAATGTGTTGTTGAATATGTATTTTTGTATATCACAATTACTTAAGGTAATTTATTACATTACTACAGAGTCAATGCCCTTCACCTGGATGGTAACATGACATTGATTAATTCATGTCAATTCAAGACAAATCACTAATAGTGCATGTGTTCACATCAAGTCATACTGAACATGGAACTACTATAGTTTGATCAGTTCCAAATTGGCGAAGCCTTCTTACAGCAGCGAATGAATATAGAACAACACGGGGGCATCCTCGTCGCGGATATTAAGCGGCGCTTCTAGTATTATGGTAAAACTAATAGCCGCATGGAAAGTGTTAATACTGCAGGATCGTGTTGAGTTATGGCCAGGGCTCAAATTAATCGAAGGCATCAAAGGCAATTGCCTTCAATGCCCCACCAAGTTGCCTTGATGCCCTCAATTTTTGGCTGTTTTCACTTCATTCAAAAGTACATGATTGCCTTGGAGAAAGTTGGTGCCCCTTTCAAATTGCCTTAAATTGCATGCCCTCTCCATTTCTTAATTTGAGGCCTGGTTACGGCTGTATGGAGTGGTGTACAAGTCAATGTCATAATGCTATGGACATAAATCCAACAATGCATGCGTATATACGTATGTGCATACCGAACGCTTTCAGAATGACCGCGCATCCTGACACTGGGGCAACCGTCACACGCATGCATGCACCCCTGTTCGTGCATGTCATGCATCTGGACACAGCTCTGCGAACTACAACAAAACACGCTCGTGTGAAATAGCTTGAATTTCGTCCATTGCAATTATGACAGTGAATTATAGAGGCAAGGCGACAAACAAAACTCTAACCTTGTTCTATCAGTTGGGCGCTTTTTAAACACAAAAATCCCCAAAATCTGTAGAAATCAAGTTACTAAAACTGTGCATCATTATTTATTTGTACAGACAATTTTGTTCCACAATTTTGAGGGGGAAAGTGGGTCAGGTCAGTTGGGCCATGTAGAATAGGATTTCTGTTTTCATCTTTTTTATGCGCCCGATTCTATTATTTTCTGTAATGATTTAACAAAGCAACCCTTATGAATTTGAATGCGAATTTTATTGTCAGCAATGCATTGAGTTACTACAGTATGAAGAATTCACAATATTTAGTTTGAAATTGAAAGCATTTTGTATAATTTGTTATAGAACTGAACTTGAGATAAGAATTATGTGCAATATTCTTAGCTTATCCTTGTTTCATTTTCATTTTTTGTAGACGTAGTTTCAGTTTTGTTTTCCGATAACTCTAAATAGTGATGTCACTTTATATACACGTAACACAAACAGTTTCTGACCAGGTGCTTTTATGTTAGCTAATTTAAAATAAGTAAGGCTATATTAAAAAAATCATTTGTCTCAAAGCTCCCGCACGCGTTAGTTAATTGATGCGCGTTAGAAAAAAAATTATGATTTTTTAAAAAGAAAAATTTCAACAACAACAAAAAATCCCAAAATTTCACAGATTTTTCAGATTTTCATTGATCACATCATTACAAAAGTTCACTTTTACAAGGATTTCAATATTTTATATTTATAAAAAACTTTTAAAAAAAATCGCATTCCACATTAGGTTTTGAAAAACTGAAGAGCTTTGAGGCAAAAGATTTTTTTAATATAGCCTAATCAGTATCAAAAATCTAAGATTTTCATTAATCAAGTTAATTTTTTCTCCACAATATATCGCATCATTCATAAACATTGAGTGGATACTTTTTTAAGTTATGATGCTTTTATTAAAGGGGCATTAAGAGATGTGGTGGAGGCAGCGCCCTCAATTACAAATATATATGATAAAAACTGGGATTTGTATATTTTTACAATTGTATTACATGTATGAACTTACACCTTTAAAGATTAAGAAAAATCAGCCCTCTTTGTACAACAAAACGTCGATTCAAAAATGCTGGTAGAGCTGCAACCAGCATTTTACATGGTTAAGGGTGGTATTCCACCATATTTTAAACATTGTTTTAATCAAGTTTTGCTGGGTGTTTTTTTTTAGTAGAAACAACAATAATGGCAATTTTTAATGTTCATCTTGAATTCTGAAGTAAATTAATTAAAATTAAAAAAAATCAACATGACATTGTGTCCCTTTAATCACAACTTATGGGGGACAAAATGGTTTTTTTTGTATAGGATGTAATTGATTCATATTGATTACTGTCTGCTATCGAAGCTAGTCAGGCGTATATGATGAATGGTGAGCTGTGATTCATGTCATACACATTTTCACTGCTCTGAGCACACACTAGGCAATGATATCCCATAGAAAATGATTTTACTACAACTTTATTTTCGGTTGGTTTGGTTACTTTAGTCATCATAATTTAGAAGTATTGACTCGATTTTTATGAATTAGGTCTCAAATTGTGGGAAATAAATTTGCTTGTTTGATGTATATCTGAGATTTTTTATACCGGTTACTGATTTTTAATTTAGCTATTAAGGTCATGTTTTTTATACTGGGTACAATTTGTGTTACATGTCCCTTTTTCCATAAATTAGGTTCCTTTTTCAGTTAATGCATTATATCTGAAAAAGTTTACATTTTAAGTTGGTAAAAGTATACAGATTCTGAAAGCATATACTGTAACGGATGCAAATAGCATACAATCAAGTTGATTATACAGGGTGGCCCGAAATTGTACAGGGTGTAACAAGCAAAATGTTCTAAAAAAGAAGGGTTTCAATAATTACTTCCATTATGTATATGAAGTGATGAGAGAAAAGTTCAGTACAGATTTAAAGTAGTTTAATAAAATTCCCATCCAGACATATGCAAATTAAATTTCATTATGAATCTGAAATTCTATATACAGGGTGTCTAAAAATGTGTTTATTTAGTTCCGGAAAAATGCTATTTTAACAAAATTCAAGTAGATTTCAAATAAAAATGCATCAATTACATGTACATGAACATTGATTGATTTTAAAAGTCACCCTTTTCGTGTGTAAAGGTGTTAATTTTAAACATATAGGGTGTTTAAAACATTAATTTAGGTATACGTGATTATCCATAAATCATTAAATTGAATGAATTTAAATTTGCATCTGAAACATGATTTTACATTCCAATTTGAAGTGGCAAATGCTTAAAGTGGTATGATATTCAAATAATGTTCAATAAAAAGGGGCCCTTTAACTACAGGGTGACTCAAATTTTCCCAATGGCACATGTTTAGTGGCATACAATTAACTGCGTTCATCCTTGCACCTTCATGATGTGCAAAGCACATTCAAATGAACAAATTAGGTTAGTTTCCATAATGTTTGAACCCAGTCGGTATTCAAATTTCAAGAGTCTGATTTAAGATTGAATTATAAAATGTTATCGTTTTAAGTTGTATTCAACATATAGGGTGATCCAATGTTGATTTGCGAACTAATCAAGCAGCTTATGCTGGTCATCCTATACTAGGTCAGGTCAGTTGCATTCCTAAGAATTTAATAATTCTCCTGAGTTTACAAGCTTGATGAAAACCAGCAGTTTTTTCACTTATTTGGTAACACAGTTAAAAACAAGTAATAACACCACACAAACGCATTTAACAAAATGTGCTAATTAACATCCAGACAATACAGAATACGTGAGGTTAATTACATATCTTCTTTTAATTTTTAATTAAATAGTTAAATTTATTTATTCAAAAGGGTACCTCAACCTTTCTATACTTTTAAAATGGACAGTTTGGTGCAGGCAAATGTTTGCATACATTCGCAAACGGCGACCAACTTACGTTTCTTAACAATTTTTTGAGCTTCTTAATGCTAATTAATGATTCCTTAATTAACTAATTAATGATTCCTTAATTAACTAATTATATTTTTAATTCAAATATGCTTCAATAATGTTATGTTTTCAATATAGAATTGTACCAAGAGTGAAAACAGTGCATTTTATGTTTGCCCAATGTATATTGCACCATACTTGTTCAACTATGCACTCCTCCTCCTCCACATACTCCTCCTCCACATACTCTTCCACCCCTGACTAATTAGGTTTAACGAACTATTGTAATTAACAGAACCATGGTAGTTTATATTTTTCTTTTTAAAATAAAGGCCAAATACTTTCTCATCAAAATAAGACCAAATTTGAGTATGTGTGATAAAGAATAGCCAAAATATATGCATGCAAAGTAATAATATGTAGTGCAAATGTAACAGATCCACCTTTTTTGGGTACCCAGTATAAAAAACATGACCTTAAACAAGTGCTTGGTCAGGAACTTTTTGTGTTAGGTGTATATAGTTAGTCCAGATATTGCTAATGAGAATAATTGCCATCCATACATTACACATACCACCAATTTTATGCTGTATATTGTTGTACAGTTTGTATTTGTACAAATAAAGTATTTGATATATTATGATTGCTGTTAAGTCTGCATTTATTTCTATTCCATTTGTGACCCGTCACATCAAAATGGACATGTTGGAGGCCTAAGTCAATTCCGAGTTATTGGTATAACTTGAAAGAGTACATGTTATGCTTTGAAATGATACCATGTTGAAGGTAATCAGACTTTGTAATCTCAAGATATGAATTGAAGAAGCATATTTTTGTCTATTATTTCCTTTATATTTCACTAAATATATTGGCACTCTATTTCAAAACTGCGTTTGCCGACAATATGTGACCCGTCACGTCAAAATGGACATGTTGGAGGCCCAAGTCAATTCCGAGTTATTGGTATAACTTGAAAGAGTACATTTTATGCTTTGAAATGATACCATGTTGAAGGTAATCAGACTTTGTAATCTCAAGATATGAATTAAAGAAGCATATTTTTGTCTATTATTTCCTTTATATTTCACCAAATATATTGGCACTCTATTTCAAAACTGTGTTTGCCGACAACATGTCCTTTTTGATGTGATTGTTCACATTTGTATTAAATGATTATTGGTAAATAAATGTAGTAGTTCACTAAATGTGTATGTTGTTTCATGAAAATGTAATGCACGCAACGCTGATGTTGATGGCACAAACCAGCGGGGGAGCTTTATTTAATATCAAAGTGTAAATCCAATTATTTGTCAACTGGATCACGCTTTTGAGGACTGAACCCCGATTGAAATGATCGCCACATAAAGTCTATAGCGTGAATCATCACACCAAAAGGTGAGTGATTCAGTCACCAGGAAGGTATACAATCACTTCGATAGTGAATTCTTATTTTCCCATCGAAAATGACCGAAAACGAAAATAATCTGAAAAAATATTGCCGTGGTTGGGGGTATTTATTTGCCAATTTCACCAATTTTCCAAAGAATGGGTCGATCGGCCCCTTACAACATCGTTCTTTTTATTTTTGTCGCCGAAGTGCTTTCTTTATTTAGACACAACAAATGCATGTACACCAACTTCATATACAACAAATGATTTTTTATGCCATTATACTCCTGCTGGGTGTCTGCCGATGTCGGTGGATAAAAGTGACCGTTACTTCAACCAGGGACAAAGGACTCCGGGACTCTAGACCAGTCTCGAGTCCTCATTGTCAGGGCCTTGGACTCGGACTGGCTATGCAGGACTCGGACTAGGACAACAGGGACTCTGCCATGAGACCAGCAAAATGTGGTCATTTTTATCCCCCTGGTTTGTAAAACCAGAAGGGGATTTTGTCATGTCAATGTGCATGCGTATGTATGTGTATGTGTGTGCCTTTTGGTTAGCCTTTTTTTCCAAATGCTGTATCTGTTGAAAGGATGGACGGATTGACTTCAAACCTTCAGTGATAGGTAGGCCATGGTCAAACACTGTAGCTGCTTGTTTGGGGGTCTAATTTGCAAAGGTCATCTGAGGTCAAAGGTCATCTAGAGGTCAAATCGTAAAAGTTGCCCGAATGCTGTATCTGTTGAAAGGATGGACGGATTGACTTCAAACCTTCAGTGATAGGTAGGCCATGGTCAAACACTGTAGCTGCTTGTTTGGGGGTCTAATTTGCAACGGTCATCTGAGGTCAAAGGTCATTTAGAGGTCAAATCGTAAAAGTTCCCCGATTGACTTCAAACTTGGAGAAAAGAAACATGAACACCGGGTGAACATGTTTAAAATAAATTAGAGGTCATCCAAGGTCATCTGAGGTCAAAGGTCATCCAGAGGTCAAATCTTAAAAGTTGCCCGATTGACGTCAAACTTGGAGATAAGAAACATGAACACCGGGTGAACATGTCTAAAATAAATAAGAGGTCATCTGAGGTCAAAGGTCATCCAGAGGTCAAATCGTAAAAGTTGCCCGATTGACGTCAAACTTGGAGACAAGAAACATGAACACCGGGTGAACATGTCTAAAATAAATTAGAGGTCATCTGAGGTCAAAGGTCATCCAGAGGTCAAATCGTAAAAGTTGCCCGATCGACGTCAAACTTGGAGACAAGAAACATGAACACTGGGGGAACATGTCTAAAATAAATTAGAGGTCATCCGAGGTCAACGGTCATTAGAGGTCAACCAAGGTCAAAGGTCAACAAGGGGTTAATTTGTGCAATGAACACCGTGGGAACATGTAAAAAAATAATTAGAGGTCATCTGAGGTCAAAGGTCATCCAGAGGTCAAATCGTTAAAGTTGACCGATTGACCTCAAACTTGGAGAAAAGAAACAAACACCGGGGGAACATGACCCATATATGACCGTTGACCTCATTTAGTTGATCTCCCAGCCAGGGGGATTCGCAAGTCGTGACTTGCAGTATTTTTAAGCTTTATATTTTGTTTTGATAAGATAAGGTTCTTATACTGATCCAAATAGTATACTCAGAACTGTTGTGGGTATACTATTTGGATCAGTATAAGAACCTTATCTTATCATTTATGTCTTCCGATCCTGATGAATCTATTCAATAATATATTTTGTTAATATATTTTGTTTTATTTAACCATCAGGATTGGCCGCCACTTCACAGATTTGATTGATTATTGCAATTGAGTGTTCAATGGCCATCAATAGTAGTTCCCAGCATTTTAATTGCTTATTGAAGTCATCACAATTGTTCAATTTAGTTGTAATAGTTGTACACCGCATGCAAAAATCAGGAATGGAATCCAGCCAAATCTATTCACATGGATTCTACAATTGACTGCTAGCCAATGGTAAGACACATTTCACTTTTTCATGTGCTATAGGCAAACAAATGTTTACTGTATAGTGCCAAAATCTGGGACGGACGGTCAATTTCTTTAATTGGCTTTTTTATTAAGGGGAAAACAGATACTACAGAAGAACACAGATTTTAAAGAACGCTGAACATGCACCTTTCTTCTTTAGTACAACTCGAACTTTTAATATTTAACAACTAAGTGAGTAACTGACAATATTATGCATTTATGTTGCAGTTAAACATAAACAGAACACATTTTGCTTTTAATTAACAATATATGATATTAAAAAACGTGACCCTAGCTTTTCAGATGTTTTCAGATTTTTTAGCCTTATGGAGCACACTGGTTGATGGCTTTGTACTTGAATGCATAGAGCTACAGTTGAGTCATTTCCAAATTGTCGAGAAATATGCTGTGTTTATTCTTCCGCAGGCAAAGTCATCCAAACTGAGGGGTGCGAAAATTGCTACGCACACAGGTTTGGCAGCACGCACGAATCACCCATGTGATGCACAGCTTATTATCATTAGGAAAAATAGACGGGTGCACCTTTAAACACTATTCCTGTACATGCATACATAATATTATACAATCCCCGGTGCATAACTACTGTGTTGTGCAAATACGCCATGCGTTCGTGGCATTGTGCAAATTGTTTTAATGATCGAACTTGATACGCATACACACTGGATTAATAATGTTTACACTGTACTTGGTTATAGATGACCTGCGCTTATTTTGTGCGTACCTCTAAAGGATGGCATTTGATTGGGCCGCACGTATCGCATATATCATGCGGTTTTGAATCCTGTACATGCATACTCAATATAATACAATTCCTGGTGCACCTTTAAGGGTGCACACTACTAAATAGAGGCCCATAGAAATATGTACACATTTCGTGATATAAAACCCTATTTTAGACCACTAGAGTGAATTCCTGTACATGCATTTACAGTTATTGTTGTAATTATCCCTCAGTGAGGCGAATTTTTAGTTCAGATTTTTTCAGTGATTGCCAGTCTTTCCATGTGTACCAAAACATGCTTGTGCGAATGGTGCTATGCAGTCCTAGATACAGGCCATTGAGGTTAGCATAGGTACAGGCTCTGTGCCACCAGGCACTTCGGTGATGAATTGCACAGTTAACACTATACTGGGCATGGTCTTGGTCCATGGTAGTAAATGCCATCCCATTCAGATCATGAAATCTCATGCCATCCCCAGCTGTACCAGAATAAGATCCAATATCAAGTCTGTAGAATGATGAACTGTCTCCAACACGGAAGTGGTCATAAATTGCATAGGCCTGATTTCCATCAAAATCTTCAAGATCAACCCTAAATTCCCATCAACCTTGACTCGTTATATCATAGAGTTTGTTCAATCCTAACCAGAATTCCCCACTCAAGCTGCCAAATCCATTTTCATAGTCATTCCAAACACGATCAAAATCCACAGAACCGTTAAATCTGCGCTGAAATACAATCCATCTACCGCCATCAGTGTCCATATCACAAACAACTGGAAAAGAACCTAACACACCAGTTTTGGTCCATATTGTGTGTTGTCCACTGGTAAGTCTAATGCAACTATAGGGTAGGTTTTGTTGTTGTATCTGATTTGATATGTCAGTGAGAAGTGGAAGGATAGAAGCTACACTGTTAAGTAACTGGTCTTGCCTTTCTGCTTGATTTTGCATCAGTCTGATCATCTCAGCCATGCCATTCTCAATCAATAGGTTCTGGTATGTTTGCAGGTTCTTGTCATCTTCTAGCGATTGGACTATCAAAGGCAATAAGGCAGCAACAGTAGTATTCTGATTGACAAACGCAATGATTTTCAAGAGGTCAGAGATTTGTGGGAGGGCATGAACCACAGACCCGCTGATATTCTCTAGAAGCTCGGTGTTGCGAGGGTTACCATGGTAATCCAATTGGTCCTGGGGTATGATGCAGTCGGTTCCATAACAGTCGGTAGCGCTTCTCTTGATGACAGGCTTACAAGTGATGCTGTATATGCCGACACATGCTAGAGCCAAAATCAAATTGTGCCCCAAAGTGGCCATATTTGTGTTCTGCTTATAGCTCGTAAATATACAGCAAAATCTATCAACAAGGATGAGGCAACACAAATGTGTGTTCAATTTGACAATTTCTTTATGAAATGAAACTGTGTATTCGTAAGACTAGTTATATGCGTGGGTATTTTGGCAGCAACAAAATTAGAACACAAGATAGAGGGTTCAAGGGTGAACATTTATTTACACTTCAAGCTATATGGGATTCTCTTCAAACAATGAATTTCAAGTCAAAATGTGTATTAATGTGTCACTGATAAGGAACAAAATACATATTTATTCATCTAGCGAATTGGAATCACACAGAAAGTCACCAAAGATATCTTGAGCAATACCAGCATGCTTCACTCTCATCAGTGGCGTGCGCAAAGGGGGCCGGGGGAGGGGGGGCCTAGGCGCCCCCCTCCCAGTTTTGTCTATTAGTCGGGGGAAAAGTGATAAGTCGGGGGAAACTACTGCCAGTCGGGGGCTGGGCAGGGGTAGCACTGGCTCAAAAATGTGAGGAGTCCCATTTGCATTTTTCAGGACCCTTTAAGGACTGCAAAAACTAAATTTAAGGGGTCCCCCAGAAATATAAGGGGTCCTGAAGTTTGAGCCTTTGAAAATGGTCAAAAAAATTGTTAGAGACAAACAATCGCTAACACAGATACGCACACTAGCGTAAGATCATGTAACTCATATACCTATGTCGTGTCCATGTTAATCAGTAGAAGATACTTATATATAGAATGTTTTGGAAATCGCTTGAAACTTTTGCGGAAGCAATTCGGAAGCGATTTAGTGTGTTTAACAACTTTTAAAAATACAGGATTTGCATTGTATTTATCTTTTACGGATATTAATAAATTTAAAATGTAGGCACAGGATGGAGATTGACAATTTTCAGAATGTCTTAAGGTTTCCACGTCCATACATCGTCAGATTTAAGGGGTCCCTTTATTTTCGATTGGGACCCGTTAGTGAAGTTCAATATGTAAACTTACGCGTCCATTATCGTCCAACAAGAAAATAAGGGGTCCTAGGACGCGAGGACGCGCAAGAACGCGAGCCCTGGGGCTGGGCCGTCGCTAGAGTGTTTTTTGTGAGGGGAGGGGGTATAATCGAAATAGACAAATAGTCGAAAAATGTATGCACCAGGTTTGTAAAAAAAGGAAATGTTATAGAAAAAATGGTAAAAACGCTTATAATTGTCCATTAGTTGTTTACTGTGCTCTCTTTTTGACTGCGATTTTGTGATGGTGTGATCGATTTTGTGACTGCGATTTTTTTTGTACTGTGCGAGAAAAAAAAATTGACAGTGCAATTTTTTTAAAACCTACCCCCCCCCCCCCCCCCCCCCCACTTACGTGAAATTCACGAGGTGACTGCAACAAAAATTGAGGCTACCTTTTTACTATTTTTTTGGTACATCGGGGGAATTGAGAAGAATCTGAGGTCGGGGGAATTTCAGTGGGCCCCCACTCACAATATCCTGCGCACGCCACTGACTCTCATCACATAACCAGGGGATTTGTCTCTAGTGTCTACTGGTTTGTACTGACTGTATATTGCAATGAAAGACTTATACAACATTGTTGATCAATGAATCAATTAATTTTGTTTACTGTTGCCATGCT
This sequence comes from Ophiura sarsii, assembly GCA_035610835.1. Taxonomy (NCBI): domain Eukaryota; kingdom Metazoa; phylum Echinodermata; class Ophiuroidea; order Amphilepidida; family Ophiuridae; genus Ophiura; species Ophiura sarsii. The sequence goes on from CM069456.1 coordinate 32,913,638, forward strand.
TTTTATCCCCTGGCTAAATGCCGGAGGGGATATTGTCATCATGTCACGGATGTACGTACCTGTTTGCCATCAAACATTGACGTTTGCATTAATGAACCTCTACCAACCGCGGACGTATACCTGCAATTGGGGACCGTCCCCATTTAGCAGCTGATATGTGCAATGGACTACAAACAGCCTAAACACGCATTTGAGAGTGCGTCCCCTATTGGTCGTATATAGTACAGTCCCCAGTTTATACAAATTGGTGTCTCATTTGTGCAACACTCGGCAATGTCCCCGGTTATCCTAAAAAACATGTCCCTGTTCGGGCTCTGTAAATTGTCAGAGTTCAATCTCAGCCCAAATTGCCTGAACAGATTGCAAGAAAATACTGCAAGAATGTCAAAGGCTACTCCATGTTATTTTCAAATTGTTTGTTAGATCTTCCTTTTTGATGTCGGCCCCAATATGATTGAGTGATGTCATCTATGGCATGATTCTCATCTTTCTAGTTTTGTTTTGTGCCTTTCTTGCTTATGATAAGAACATTTGTACACCCAGTTATACAACCAATTACATGAATTGCCACGCTCAACAGTTTTTTACCGGGAGCTACTTTTTTTCTTCAAAAGTAGCGCTCGGAACAGGGGATTTTAGGGAGCTAACCTTTTATTAAATCAAATATGCATAAGCGCAATTCGATGTTTCGGCCAATATTCCCGGGTGCTGGTTTGGACAAAATATCAGCGCTCGGTTGTTTATTTTTCAGCATTACCGGGCGCTTTGGCAGAAGGACCGAGGGGTAAAAATCGCCCAGCGCCCACTTATCTTGAGCCTTGTTCGCATTATTTGTGATGGTAAAGGTGACAATTAGCTGGGGAGCACACATGGTTTTTCGGTCCCGGTCTGCTGGCACAGAGATTATACCAAAATGTTCCTTGAAGTTTGTAGAATACAACCTAAGTGGACATTCTTGCCAACGTGGATGTTAAATTGACCTTTAACCTCGATTTAGGGTCAAAGGTCACATGGTTTTCAATGGGATGTCAAAATCTAAATCTAACATGGTAAAAAAAAACCGGGTGGGGGGGGGGGGGGGGGCGGGTACTCACGTATGTAAGGCATACGGGGACGTGCCGCTCCAGTGGGTCGTTTTTTCATGAGACATCCTTAGCCATGGGTAGGCTTTTCAACTGAAAAATCGTTAGACATGGGTCTATTTTCGCGAAAATGTGCAAAAATTAGGTCTTTTTCCCGGTAATTTGCAAAAATGTGGTCTAAAATGAAGCAAACCCCTAAAAATGGGTACCGATTTTTCCAAAATCACCCTTAGAAATGGGTAGGGGTTTTGAATCTCCAGCGGCACACCCCCGACCAAACCAAATCTGAGTACCCCCCCCCCGGGAAAAAAACCCAGGTTATCTGGATTGGACGGTCATACAGATACTACATACGAACACAGATTTTAAAGAATGCTGAACATGCACCTTTCTTCTTTCGTAAAACTCTATCTTTTGATATTTTACAAATAAGTGAGTACTGTAATACGGGGTGGATAGGGTTTTAGCACTCTCTAGATTGTAGTTTTTTCCACCGTGTTGCCTCGATCATGACCAAAACTCATAGCGCATATTTTGTCCTCCTATAATGCCTTTGAACTGCCACTGTAAAAAAATGAAAATCTGTGACGGGTATTTATTTTTTTCTTACAAAGGTTGGTGTCCCTATTCACCCCAACATCGGGGTCAATAGGGACAATATTATTTTGGGTAGGGAAATCGCTAGATTGAAAGAGTTTTTACCTGTTTTATACTATACATATGGTTGAATATGGATAATGAGTGAGTTTTAAAAACCAAAACAATCACTTTTAAGTAGTTTATACCACCACAACTATTCAAAATATGTGTTGACAATATCTCTTGGACATGTTAGTTAACAAGGAAATAAATACTTGACTGATTTAGGTAAAGAGTTATTTAGGTGCTCGAAGATCATAAAATATGTACCGTATTATCCCTATTAAGCGCCCAGGGTTAGTAAAGTCATTTTGGGTGGGCGCTTATTATGTTTCCTTTTTTTAACTCATTTATCGTACTAAATAAAATGTACAAGTGATCATTTGAAGATGCTGACCATTTGATGGTAATTTGAAGATGCAGACCATTTGATGCTCATTTGAAGATGCTGACCATTTGATGTACTAAATACAATGTACAAGTGGTAATTTGAGAACGCTGACCACTTGACGTACTAACGAAAATGTACAATTGGTCATTTGAGGAGACTGACCATTTCATGTACTAAATGAAATATATGTACAAGTGGTCATTTGAGGATGCTGACCATTTGAGAAGGTGGGCGCTTATAAGGGATTATTTGTTGGTAGTCATTGAGAAAAACAGGGGTGGGCACTTATAAGGTCCTGGGCGCTTAATAGGGATAATACGGTAATTCTTTAAATTGAGCTTTGAGTTCTAATTGATATGGTATCAATTCAGTATCAAATATTCATCTTTTCTACAAATATGGAGATCAATAGTATGTGTCATTAAATGTGAAAAATACTAATGAACAAGATATAGCACCCTCATCTCTCGGAATATTAGCATGAAGCATCTGGCACACTTTCGGAGTTGATAACATATTATAAACAGTTATAGTATCAGTTTTAATAAGAAATATAAACACTTCTGGTCAACAATGGCACAACAGATCAAAAATTAAACCTTTCAATCTAGCGTTTATAGAAATGGGTTACCGGGGGGGGGGGGGGGGGGGGGGGCACTTATCCAGACCATAATTCTTTTCTTGAACCCATATATGAGCCACTAAACTTTTGAGAGGATATTATGTCCACGAAATAAGCCTTTAAACTGCTCTTCAAAATATTAAATATATTGAGTGGGTATTATATTTTTGGCCCAAGATTTTACAAATTTAAAGTAAGAAATGCAAAAAAGCTTGAAATGAAAAATTCTTTCAGAATTTCTTACCAATGTCAAAGAGTATGTTCTAGGCCAGGCTTTCTCAACTAGATTTACTGATGCGCCACATTTTAGTAACCAACCTGTTGAAGCTCCACTTGGTCATATTTGTTTAGAATTTACAATGGCAAAATTCCCTTTATAACATTAAGTTCAAAATATTTTAACATATATGTAGGCAGCATAATAACTAATATTACTCTTTTGAGGGCACGTGAGTGCGTAGCGATAGAAAAATTGCTTTATTTATAATACATCTCACCGTCATAGGCCTATGATTATCTGGCTATATCATGATATGATTTTTTTGTTAAAAACAAATTTTAACCAATCTCGCGCCACTTAGGATGCCTTGATGCGCCACAAGTGGCGCGCGCGCCACCAGTTGAGAATGCCTGTTCTAGGCCCTGGTGCATTTCCAGCTAATTTGCTCGAATTATGCAGTTAGGAGCAGGAAAGTTTTGATCACACCATCTTTTCGGACAACGTTAATTTTGATACCCTGGGCTCGACATTTGTTCTTTCACATCCACTGAATCATTTCCTGAACACTATTATATTGCTCTTTCAATATTTGGAAAAAGAAAACAAATTGTTAAAGGATAATGACTGCGTATATCAGTTGTTTAGAGGAAACTGAAGATTCGAAACATATTCACTTTGGAACCGAGGAATTACACGAGGGGCGTAGCCCCGAGGGAAATTCGGAGGTCCCAAACTCCCAAAGTAAAATGTTTGATTCTCGTTGTTACCGACAAAACAAATGATCAACGTTATTATCCTGATTCAAAATCGTCAATTAAACTTGGTCATTTTATGATATAAACGTTACTTATCTATAATTTATACGGAAATGTAACTATGCCTCATCGCCCATTAAAAATCAATCAATCTGATTGAAAATCATGCAAGCGAACCACTCACACGTCGCATAACTACTGCGTTGTGCAAATATGCCATGCGTTCGTGGCATTACGCGAATTGTTTTGGTGATCGAACTTGATACGCATTAATATACACAGGGTTACTAATGTTTACGCGGAGGTACTTGGTTCTCCGTTAGTGACCTGCGCTTATTTTGTGCGTACCTCTAAAGGATGGCATTTGATTGGGCCACACATATCGCGTATATCATGCAGTTTTGAATCCTGTACATGCATACTCAATATTATACAATTCCTGGTGCACCTTTAAGGATGCACACTACTAAATAGAGGCCCATAGGAATATGTACACATTTCGTGATATAAAACCCTATTTTAGACCACTGAATTTTGAAATGGGACCTTTTAGAGTGAATTTTGCTTGACGATGATTGCTTTTTCTCACCAAGACGTGCAAACAGTAGGTAGGGTAGCCTGCTCGATTTTCCAAATGATCGCCCTGAATAGACTTCATGTCCGACGAGCTTGGAAATGTCACCGTAATCGCCCTTATTTTCTAGTAAAAAACACAAATTTGAGAGATATCTCCAAATTGACCCATTCCTGTACATGCATTTACAGTTATTGTTATAATCATCCCTCAGTGAGGCGAATTTTTATTTCAGATTTTTTCAGTGATTGCCAACTTTTCCATGTGTACCAAAACATGCTTGTGCAAATGGTGCTATCCTGTCCTAGATAACGGCCATTGAGGTTAGCATGGGTACAGCCATTGTGCCACCAGGCACCTCGGTGATGAATTGCACAGTTTGTACCACTCCACTGGTCATGGTCTTGGTCCATGGTAGTAAATGCCATCCCATTCAGATCATGAAATCTCATGCCATCCCCAGCTGTACCAGAATAAGATCCAATATCAAGTCTGTAGAATGATGAACCGTCTCCAACACGGAAGTGGTCATAAATTGCATAGGCCTGATTTCCATCATAGTCTTCAAGATCAACCCTCAATTCCCATCTACCGTGACACGTTATAACATAGAGTTTGTTCAATCCTAACCAGAATTCCCCACCCAAGCTGCCAAACCCATTTTCATAGTCATTCCAGACACGATCAAAATCCACAAAACCATTGAATCTGCGCTGGAAAACAATCCATCTACCACCATCAGTGTCCATATCACAAACAACTGGAAAAGAACCTAACACAGTATTATTAGGCAATATAGTGTGCTGTCCACTAAAACCACTTAAGCAACTATGCTGTTGGCTATCTGGTTGGATCTTCGATATATTGGTATGCATCTGTGACATATTGGTAGCATGCATCTGTGATATATTGGTATGCATCGGAAGAAAAGATTGCTGGAGCAAGGCTGTAACATTTTCAAGGAGTCCACTTTGTCTGTCTGCCTGGTCTTCCATAAGTTGATTATGTCTTTCCTGGTTTTGCATCAATCTGACCATCTCCAGTAAAATAGGAGTCGTCACAGCCGTACCATTCTCTATCAAGAGGTTCTGGGATGTTTGCAGGTCCTTGTCATCTTCTAGCGATTGGACAATCGAAGGCAATAAGGCAGCAGCAGTAGTATTCTGATTGGCAAACGCAATGTTTTTCAAGAGATCAGAGATTTGTGGGAGGGCATGGACCACAGACCTGCTGATATTCTCTAGCAGCTCCGTGTCGCGAGGGTTACCATGGAAATCCAACTGGTCTTGGGGGATGATGCAGTCGGTTCCATAACAGTTGGTAGCGCTTCTCTTGATGACAGGCTTACAAGTGATGCTGTATATGCTGACACATGCTAGAGCCAAAATCAAATTGTGCCCAAAAGTGGCCATATTTGTATTCTGCTTGTATAGCTATACGTACATGTAAGTAAATATACAGCAAAATCTATCAACAAGGATGAGGCAACACAATGCGTGTTCAATTTGACAATTTCTGTACGAAATGAAACAGTGTATTCGTTCGTAAGACTAGTTATATGCGTGGGTATTTTAGCAGCAACCCAGAGCATCGGATATCTGTGGTTCCTTTCTAGATTAGAAAACAAGATAAAGGGTTCAAGTTGAGGGTGAACATTTATATACACTTCAAGCCATATGGGATTCTCTTCAATACATTTCCAGTCAAATTGTGTAATGTGTCACTGATAAGGCCTAAAAAAATGGTTTGATTGGCCTAACATGACAAAAACAAATAGGGTAGGTCGGTCAGGATTTTTTTTTTAAATCACCTACGTTGGGGACTTAAAATAGCCGAAAATGAAAGCAAACAGTCAGAAACTTTAATACTTTGTTCAATTTTTATATTTATTTTTAATTTTATTTTTTAATTTTAATTTTTTATTATTTTAATTTTTTCCTCTCTCAAAATAATAAAAAATATTCAGGGTTGGTGATATATTTAAGGTCGGTCGGGTTAGGCCAATCAAACTCTTCTTTTTAGGCCTAAGGAACTAAATACACAATTCTTCATCTAGATAATTGGAATCACAGAGAAAGTCACCAAAGATATCTTGAGCAATGTACCAGCATGTGTCACACTCTCATCACACAACCAAAGGATTTTTGTCTCTAGTGTCTACTGGTTTGTATGACTTTACATTGCAATGAAACACTTAAAACACATGTTGATCAATTATAATTCAATGGATTTTGTTTATACTGATGCCATGTTTTCTATCCGCTGGCTAAGCGCAGGAGATATTGTCATGTCAGGGGTGTGTAGGTGTTTCCTTTTGGTTAGCCTTTTTGATTTGGTGTGGCCTGTTCAATGCTCAAGCTCATATATGAAGTCAGATTTCAATCTCAACCAAAATAAATCCCATTTGATACCTCTTTGGCTGGAAGCGCCTTAGTTCACACTTGTCATATCTGACATTAGGAACATCATAATTTCAAAGCAGTATCAGCCATATGCAATTACATGCAACACTTGTATAATAAACTGTTAAACTATTATAGTAAATAGTACCATGGGGTATCAAATTTAACTGGTTTAATTTAAAACTGATCTCTATTTCTCAAAAAAAGAGATAAACAAATGATTTGACATAAATCAAATGATTGACAAGTTTGTATGTGTGGAAGAGATGGATATACTGGGCTGTTGATGTTGAGTTGGAGCTTTACCTAGAAGCAAGCCAAGTGACTGCTCCTTAGCATTTTGTGAACATGAATATAAGCACCTGTCAAAATGGCACATTGTGTTCATTTACGTGAACATTATTTGGTAGTTGGAATGTATGAAGAACTCTAACATCACAATCGACTACAACCCTGGCTTTAACTTGCATGCCGATGTCTGTCGATGCCAAACTATGGGGGTATGAATGGGCATTTATAGAGTAAATTTTAGAGCAAACATTTACGACAAGAAAAATCCAAAAACTTGCATAGTACTACCATCCTTTATTGTACATTCTTACATTGGTTACTAGAAGTACATCATATATAATTCATTTGTCTCTTATGCTGGCCTTATAACAGACCTTTGCTATAGTTTAGCTGGCCGAGCAAAGCTCTTATATACATTTTGGTTTTTGGTTTTAAACCCACGGTATGGGTAAGCAAAGTTCAGAAATGTAGCAATTACAATACAGATGTTTATCATACTACACTGAGCCAAAAAAGAACTTATAAAATGTTAACATATCACCATAGGGTCAGTGCACATTTCTCTTGTGTCATTGAAGCAAACAATTAGTTATTGACTGCCATTTGAAGCAATACATTGCAGTAATATTGTATCCAAATTTGGTACATTTTCATGCACAGAATTTTATTTGGTGATCAGTTAAAATTGTATAAGTTTCTTTTTTATATAAGTTTCTTTTTTGGCTCAGTGTATATAGTACGCTTTCATTAGTACTTCACTTCTTAATAGACTTAGAAACACTTACGAGAGTGTTAGGATAGTGTTGGGAATATCTTGCTGCTATTAGATATAGAACATGGATAAACACATACATACACCAATTATATTTCCCCTCAATACTAATGTAAATTATGTCGTAAGCAGTTGTTTTCACAATGGTTTTTTATCTTTTTCACATTTCTGGGGTCACCATACTCCTTCCATCTGTGAGAAAAAACAACTGAGCGATTTCACAATATGTACGATAGCATCTGACAGCACAGTATTATTCGGAGAAAATGAAACATTAATGATCTCTCTAAATTGGCCCACTACTGCTACTTACCAACATTTACTACATTCATCCAACTCTGCGCAGTGAAGTCTATACGTATCCTACTGATCGACGTTGTATTTACGCGTGTGTGACTGGATTGTCGTTTGATTGCGTGGGCATGTACGACAGCACATTACAATAACGCATGTGGTAATGGGTTGCGATCATTGGAATATGCTCTGATGTCACTGCACACAGAAGAATAAAATATAGTATACATGTATTTGTCGGTAATATATCCAGGGATTCTATTAATTTTGGGATAGAAAAGTCCTATATAACGTAAATAACAGGTCGCATATTCTACGCTATTGAGCTCATTAACTTTTGTGTGAGCATAATCTTGATGGCGCCGTGTGTATAGGTGTAGACTTCATTGCAGTTTATACAGAATTGTTGGAAAAAATCCTGAAAAATTGTGCAGTTTCGAAAATTATCATAAAATCTTACATGCTGCAGGATTTTTACCACCCTGAATATGATTCAATCACGTCCACGTTTAATTGTTTGTTTATACATTTTTAGCTCAGTTTGTCACTTCCCTTTAAAATATACACCATACTGTTGTTGTTTGTGTCTGATGGACTTGATTTAAGTCTACACATAGCAGACAACCGAAAGCGCTACAACGCCACCACGACTATGCTCACACAAAAGTTAAAGCTCCCAGACGTAGCTTCCGATTGGCAATTTGAGTCCCTGATATATCCTCATACGTGTATGACTGCACAATCACTTTCTACAGAAGTAAGGCTACTTCAAAGTGTTACTAGGAGTACAAAGTTGCACCTACTTATCTGTTTTAGTGCGCATTTACAGAAGACAGAACTTGAAAACAAGGCCTATCATTAATTCACCAAATTTCACGCATTACAAAGATAGCGCATGGTAGGAGCGCTTTGGGTAAAAAACTCTTATATTTGTATGAGAAAAACAATGGAAGGGATGGTTATAACACCAAGACCAAGCACCAAGTGCTTCATCAGAAACAAATCAAATAGACCAATATAGTTATACAATTTCAGCGATGGTTCTCTCATTCATTATGGAAGCTACTTGTATATCGCATTGCTTGATACACACTCCTAGCTATATACCAGTTATAAAAAGAGCCTTTTAGGGTTCTAATGAGTAGCTATCACAAATTAGTCTAGTGTTAAGACTTCTATTGTACGAGATATATAGATTTATTTCGTAATTCACATAGACTATGGGCTACCCTACCTCTATTGTATTGTAGGATTTATTCAGTAATATATGTCTAGACTACTCTTTTGTATTGTAGGATCTATTTTGTAATTCCATGGCACTATGGACTTCCCTACCTCTTTTGTACAGGGTGAGTAAAAAAAAAGGTGTACTCAACTTCAGCGATTTTATTTTTTAGAAAAAGTATTCGTTTGTTTTCAATACAATATACTACGGTATAAAGACAAATCAATTAGCTTTAATATGAATTTTATCTGGTTTAGATTGGTTGAGGGAAACTTATTTTACGCTGTTTTGAATAAAAGTGACCAATTTAACGTCCGAACACGCTTTCCAGATCTTGACCATTATATTTCATAAGATACGACCAATAAAAAATTACAATACCGACAGCGAAAGGATCAATTCCTTTGTTATGAAATGATTAAAGTGTGGTAATTGTGTCATAAATAGGCCTTAAAGCTGTCTATTGTTTTAATCTATTGGAGACAATTTTGAACAAGTGTATTGTCTACTTAATTCTTTTAATAAACAAGATGTGTAATGCTTTACATCATAATCCTAGTAAACATTATTAAGCTCGTTAAGCTTGAAATTAAAAACCGTGTTTTAGGTGAAAAAACAGCTCCTGTACAGAAATAGTCATATTTACTTAACGGTATCATCAAATAGCGTGATTTTTTTTCCAGATGGTAGCAAAGAAATGGCGCAATCATTTAAAGTTTTGTTTGCCTTGATTTTGTGGTCAAAAATATTGTTTTTGATTTTTTTCAATTAGGGTACACTTTTTTTGACTCACCCTGTATGGACTTCCCTACCTCTTTTGTATTTCAGAATTATAATCGCTATTACAGCAGCGAATGAATACAGAAGAATGCGGGCACACATGAAGGCAACAAGCGCACTGTGCATCATATATGTGACGCGCGCTGGGCCAAATCTTGTGCGTGTCGCCATAATCACGTGAGTACACTTGGAATACTTTTATGAGAGGAGAGATAAAAAACTAATATTTCTCGCCAATTTGGAACTGATTAAACTATAGTGGTTATGACATTGGCGTTGGAATCAAAAGGTCCAGGGCTTGAATCCCAGTATTGTCAGATTTTATGTAAAACCTTTGATTTCAACTCATTTTTCTCAAAATGGGGACACACAGTTTCTAAGATGGAAGACTTACAACTAGGCTAATTTCGTGGTATAACTTACTCATAGATAAACCCTTTTTAAAGCTACACACATACTGTATGTCTATCGCTTTGACCTCATTACAATTGAAGCGAATTCCTTGCATTACGTTAAGCTACAACGTATACGCATCTGCTTAATTTATTGTTACAGTTTACTGTTAATGTATTGTTGTTTTGAAGTACAGTACTATAACAATTTATACATTATGTTGTTGAAGTACTATTACATAACTAATTCTAGTATTACAAGAAAAGAGAATTTGTCACTTATACAAAGATACAAGGCAGCCTTTTGCATCAACGTAACACTGAAACAACCAACATTGAAAGAAATTTGATTTAATTTGGGATTCATATCTTAAATTTGTGCGGTGCAATTGATTTACATATTATTCTATTCAAAGTAAGGCACACTGTCACATTAACAATGTGCTATTCTAATTACATTACATCCACTCTGTTCAAAAGCATTGAATTCTGTCCACATACTTTAACCAAGGAGTAAGGAATATAAAAGTAATAGCTTAAATAGGTGTTATAGGCTGTTCCATTTTTATTGCATACAGCATCAAAATGGCATGAAAAAATAGCGCTCGTATTCAGTAAACATTTTTAATAGGGGAGTGTGGAATATAAAACTAATAGCTCAAATAAATAATAGGCCATTCCATTATATTCATACACCCCCAGCAAAAGGCATAGAAATGTAGAGCTTTAATTCTGTAAAAGGCATATGAAATAAAAGTCAAAGTTTAAATCATAAATAGGCTGTTCAATATTGAATAAACCATCAAACTAAGGCATCAAAATGTAGAGTTTGAAATATGTACATGTTTTACAAGGGAGGGTGCAATATGAAAGAAATGGCTCAAATATAAAGGATAGGCTATTCAATTTACATTGCATACACCGTCAAAAAACAAAAGGCATCCCACATACCGGTATAGCTTGAATTATGTACATGATATATACAAATGCATGTCAAATTAAATTTGCTATAAGATAAATTATTGCAGACGGTTGACACAATCTCTCTGTCTCTCTCAAAGTTGAAAAACATTGGGGTTTCATGCATAAGTAAGCCCTGCCACCAGTATGTTTTTATTGGAAACGTCCTAAGAACAAACCTTATACAGTGTATCAAAATAGTTTGGTTTCCTCAAATAACAGATACCAATTATTTTCATTGTGTGCTCTATCTTGTTCATTGTTCTTAGTTACTCAGTCTCGACTCAAATCCTCCAACATTGTAAGGAATCAATAACAATAAGATTCTGATTTTCTTACCTCAACATAGGTTTTTTCTTCTTCTTTTAAATAGAAAATAATGCATTAACAGAAATGTTAAGGAAAAACAAAATTGTTTCATTTTCTTTTCTGACCTTGTTCTTGTTTTCAGACGGCACTGCCACAAGAATGTGTCTACATTACGTCCCAAAAGAAATAAGTTTTATCACAGCTTCCTGCTTGAATTTTTGTTGTTGTTATTTCTTCACTTTGCTTTTTTTATTAGTATTTGTATCATTTTTTTTTTAAATTTCAGGAGAAATTCTAACCCCTTTTTTCACACCAGTTGTATTAGAGATAAATGAGTCAAAAGTATCCAAATTAGATAGACAGGGGAATCGCAAAGTATCCAAATTAGATAGATGGGGAATCGCAAATAAATTGTGCAATCTTATCATCGCTTTGCCCAAAGGAAGTTCTGGTTCTGGTTGATCGAGTCGGCGTTGTGCTAAAAAACACATATAAGCCAACTTGACCATGTGACACTTGGGTGAAACGAATTATTTAAAACTTATTTAGTTAAGACAACACCCTTTTCTTTTCTTTTTTGGCCTTGACCGATTAAATCAATTCATGATTAAGTGAGCTTTAAATATACAGACATCACATTCAAAAATACAAAAATATTTAACTGTTTTCATTGTAGAGAATTTACAAGAATAAAGCACTATTTTTTATACTTGACATTAAGGCAAATTGTGCATTAGAGAAATTGTGTGCGTTAAATATATACAGCTTCCTTCGTCACTGATGCATGGCGAACTTGCTAATTACCAGAAAGCGTCATTTACAGTACATGATATCTTTATACAGGTGGTTTATAAAAATAAATCTATGCAAAAGCACAATAATTTATATCGTATGTGCATAGCTGCGCTAACAGCTACATATAGACCAATCGGCAATATCCTCAAATACAGAATGAAGCATATAACATCCACTGTTTTCCAGTAGATTACATTGTGCTTAACTTTCTATCTGGAGACTTAATTATTACAGGTTATAACATGCTAGAATATGGAATGAAGCAAACGGCAGCCATGGTGCTATATAGTAGATTGACATTGTAAATTAAAAGCAGCCTTGTACTCAATTTTGTATCGGGAGATCTATTTGAGGTTATATATGCTAAAATACAGAACAAGGCGGTTCTCGAACGGCGCGTCTCGCCTGTTCATCAAAAGTGACTTGAAAGAAATGATGATGAAACATATGATACAATGTAGCACACCACCCCCCTTCCCTCCACCAAATCCCATCAAGATAGGCCTTACTGATCTATTTGACCCCCGATGACCCCGAAAAATTAATCAACAAAAAGAACACACCATCCCTCTTCCGTCCACCAAATCCCATCAAGATAGGCCTTACTGATCTATTTGACCCCATATTTGACCCCCGATGACCCCGAAAAATTAATCAACAAAAAGAACACACCACCCCCTTCCCTCCACCAAATCCCATCAAGATAGGCCTTACTGATCTATTTGACCCCATATTTGACCCCGATGACCCCGAAAAATTAATCAACAAAAAGAACACACCATCCCTCTTCCGTCCACCAAATCCCATCAAGATAGGCCTTACTGATCTATTTGACCCCCGATGACCCCGAAAAATTAATCAACAAAAAGAACACCCCACCCCCCCTTCCCTCCACCAAATCCCATCAAGATAGGCCCTACTGATCTATTTGACCCCCGATGACCCCGAAAAAATAATCAACAAAAAGAACACCCCATCCCTCTTCCGTCCACCAAATCCCATCAAGATAGGCCTTACTGATCTATTTGACCCCATATTTGACCCCCGATGACCCCGAAAAATTAATCAACAAAAAGAACACACCACCCCTCCTTCCCTCCACCAAATCCCATCAAGATAGGCCTTACCGATCTATTTGACCCCATATTTGACCCCCGATGACCCCGAAAAATTAATCAACAAAAAGAACACACCATCCCTCTTCCGTCCACCAAATCCCATCAAGATAGGCGTTACTGATCTATTTGACCCCATATTTGACCCCAGATGACCCCGGAAAATTAATCAACAAAAAGAACACACCACCCCCCTTCCCTCCACCAAATCCCATCAAGATAGGCCGTACTGATCTATTTGACCCCATATTTGACCCCCAATGACCCCGAAAAATTAATCAACAAAAAGAACACACCATCCCTCTTCCGTCCACCAAATTCCATCAAGATAGGCCTTACTGATCTATTTGACCCCATATTTGACCCCCGATGATCCCGAAAAATTAATCAACACAAAGAACACACCACCCCCTTCCCTCCACCAAATCCCATCAAGATAGGCCTTACTGATCTATTTGACCCCATATTTGACCCCCGATGACCCCTAAAAATTAATCAACAAAAAGAACACACCATCCCTCTTCCGTCCACCAAATCCCATCAAGATAGGCCTTATCTATTTGACCCCCGATGACCCCGAAAAAATAATCAACAAAAAGAACACCCCATCCCTCTTCCGTCCACCAAATCCCATCAAGATAGGCCTTACTGATCTATTTGACCCCCTATTTGACCCCGATAAATTAATCAACAAAAAGAACACACCATCCCTCTTCCGTCCACCAAATCCCATCAAGATAGGCCTTACTGATCTATTTGACCCCATATTTGACCCCCGATGACCCCGAAAAATTAATCAACAAAAAGAACACACCATCCCTCTTCCGTCCACCAAATCTCATCAAGATAGGCCTTACTGATCTATTTGACCCCATATTTGACCCCCGATGACCCCGAAAAAATAATCAACAAAAAGAACACCCCATCCCTCTTCCGTCCACCAAATCCCATCAAGATAGGCCTTACTGATCTATTTGACCCCATATTTGACCCCCGATGACCCCGAAAAATTAATCAACAAAAAGAACACACCACCCCCCTTCCCTCCACCAAATCCCATCAAGATAGGCCTTACTGATCTATTTGACCCCATATTTGACCCCCAATGACCCCGAAAAATTAATCAACAAAAAGAACACACCACCCCCCTTCCCTCCACCAAATCCCATCAAGATAGGCCTTACTGATCTATTTGACCCCATATTTGACCCCCAATGACCCCCAAAAATTAATCAACAAAAAGGACACACCATCCCTCTTCCGTCCACCAAATCCCATCAAGATAGGCCTTACTGATCTATTTGACCCCTGATGACCCCGACAAATTAAGAACAAAAAGAACACACCATCCCCCTTCCCTCCACCAAATCCAATCAAGATAGGCCTTATGGATCTTATTTGACCCCCGATGACCTTGAATGACCTCTGATGACCTTGAAAATGTATTCAGCAAAAAGAACACACCACTCCCCTTCCCTCCACCAAATCTCATCAATATAGGCCTGACTGATCTATTTGACCCCATATTTGACCCCGATGACCTCTGGTGACCTTGAAAATTTAATCAGCAAAAAGAACACACCACCCCCCTTCCCTCCACCAAATCCCATCAAAATAGGCCTTACTGATCTATTTGACCCCATATTTGACCCCCGATGACCTTGAATGACCTCCGATGACCTTGAAAATTTAATCAGCAAAAAGAACACACCACCCCCTTCCCTCCACCAAATCCCATCAAGATCGGCCTTACGGATCTTATTTGACCCCATATTTGACCCTGATGACCTTGAATGACCTCCAATGACCTTGAAAATCTAATCAGCAAAAGAACACCCCACCCCCTTCCCTGACATCAAGTCCCATCAAGATAGGCCTTACGGATCTCTAGATATCGCGTCACAACGCGTCTCAAAAGTTTTAAGCAAATTTGACCCCGATGACCTTGTATGACCCCCGATGACCTTGAAAAATCAATCAGCAACAGAACACACCACCCCCCTTCCCTCCACCAAGTCCCATCACGATAGGCCTAACGGATCTCCAGATATCGCGTCACAAAGGTATTTCTTAGCACACGGCATACGGCATACGGCGGACGCCGGACAGAAAGAGTGATAACATAGTCTCTTTCTGATTACATCAGGCGAGACAATAAAGCATATGGCAGCAATTGTTCTACAGTTGATTTACATTTTACATGAAAGTAGCTGCCATGTGCTTAATTTTGTAACAAGAAAACTGATTTGACATTGCGTATATGCTCTAATACAGAATAAAGCATTAGCAGCAAATTTACACCTATGAAAGATGCTTTATGTTTTGTTCTGTATTACAGATCACTGTGAATTCCTCATGGATGAATTTAAACTACCCAAGCAAATAGCGCGCCATCTAATAACAAGTGACACATACTGATAATCATTTCTAATCCTTGTAATATAGATAAGGATTAAATCAAATCAATTTGAACTCAGCAAATGTGTCACTATTCTGGATATGAACTACCTATGATGTGATTCAAGACCCAGGGAGAAGCATGAACTATATGTGTCAATGATCAGATTAAGATATCAAATCAATGCCTCCCCCTCACTTAGATTCACTGGCCAAAGTGAATCTACTATAAGTATAGAGCCGTATGTGTCATTGACGAGATTAAGATGTCAAATTACTGGCTCCCCCTTAATTGGAAGATATCACCTTTACTGACATGGTACTGCGGGCAAAGTTTATCAATCCACTACAGCCATGCCAATGACTACTGTTTTCTTTGGCTTGTATAGAGGCTGCATATAAATAATACTGTTTATGTTTATGTCTTGCAATCAGATACATATGTGAATGGAAACTAGAGTCTCAACTTGTAACGATGTAAAACATTTAAAACTGATGACCAAGTAATTCTCCTTTGCATACTCCAGTTCATGGTTCCTAATTCTATTACTTGTAATAATCCATGATTCATTATTGGTTACACATTGCACGTCGTTACCAATTATAACCACTTATTTATAACTATAGTAACTGTTTGCAACTTTTAATTTGTTACATCTTATGAACTGTTTACAATTCACCAGTGAAGTGTTACATGTAATCTGATTATCACTATGTCAACTGGATCCCGCTTTTGAGTACTGAACCCCGATCAAAATGATCGCCACATGAAGACTATGGCGTGAACTATCACACCAAAAGGTATATCCGTTTATGATCCAGTTACCAGGGGTTATATAATCACTTTGATGGTGAATTAGTATATTGTAACAAATACTATAAAAACTTCAAAGGACATCAAAGGGACTACTAACAGGTTTGTAACTTGTTCTAACTCTTTACTGCAGTGGTTACACAAATCATACCACATTTATACAACTAATGACTGGTTACAGCTCATAGTTGGTTACAACTCATAACTGGTAACTCATAAGGGGCTATTATACCTAGTGACTGATTTTAACTACATGTAGTACTGTTTACAAGTATTCAATTGCTATTTTACTCATGACTGTTTACTGGTCCTCACTGATTACAATTTGCAAAACTAGTACTTTTTTCAAATAGTACATGATTATACCTCAAAACTGTTTTCAGTCAATAAAATTGGCAAGTTGATTTATTTTTACAAAAATAAATTGCTATAAGCCAAAGAAATCATGAATGACATGATTATTTTTAATATTATGTAAGTTTTCAGACCAAATTTATCAAGTTTTCTATACTATTAAGTGACAGCAACACTTGAAAGCCACCATTCATAGGATTAAATTCACAATTTTTCAAAAGAATTCATAAATCTCCACAAATTAAAAAACACAATTTTTTTAAATTTTCTCTTAACCATGCGGGCTACTTTTTTTCAGAATTTCCCCCCGCGCGGAGAAAAGTAACCCCAAAAGTAACCGCACCCCCCCTCCGGATTTAAACCACGGACCTCCAACACACGGGCCTCCAACACACGGGCGAGTGAATTTCCACTACAACACAGGTGTCAAGGCTACTATGCTCAGGATAATTTGCCAAGTATATAGCCTGGGTCCATTTTTTCATTGAAAAACTTCCACGCCGGGTGGAACAAAGAGATTGGCTCGTTAGATTCTGTTGGATTTGGCAGGGTTAGGTAATAAATGTTGAATATTTGGTCAGCTGGGCACGTTTCTGAGAATAAAGGAAGAACACCGGGTCAAATCTCCTCAGTATATGATAGCCCACTGTTTTCCTGCCCTGCAACATGTATGAAGTTAAGCGTTAAGTTGCCCGACGGTTATGCATAGGAAGTGTTGCTTTATATATGTTTAGGGGCAAGAGCACTTACAAGGTTTTAATAGATGTGTTCTTTGGCCCTTGAATATGTTAAATGCAGACTGCCCGAAGGTTATACATAGGCAATATTATTTTATACATGCTGAAGGGCAAGACGGAGATATAAGGTTTTGACAGAACAGCAACGAGATAGACTGGGGAAGTGTGTGGTACCAGCACCTAGTAGTGTTTTGTAGTGATGAAGAAGCTTACACGTTCTACGCGGCAGGTGTCTGCAGACGACATTCCAAAATGTCACAAAATGTTTCAGAAATGTCAAGATTATTGAATTTTGGAAAGGTTTCTGAAAAATTTGCTTTGTTTATGGTAAAAATAATAGCCGAGTGGAAAGTGTCAAGGTTAATGGATTATGAAGCTCCCAATGAAAATTACTTGAAGAATTGTGACACAATACAAATTCAATTTAGTACTCAATGGAGCATATGACAAACACCATCAAAATGTCACTAAATCAAAATGGGCTTTTCCATTATTTGTCCATTTCAAAACTAAAATAACAAAACATTTGCACCATAAGATATTGACAAGACTTCCTTCAAAATGTTATCATGACAAAATATGCTCTTGATCATATTTTTGTCTGAACCTTGAATTTCACGAAAAGGAACGCGTCAACACTTTTGGATCTACATCTCAATTGCAAAATAAAATATCAAAATCAAGATATCGTCGTTGTTCTGTCAAAACCGTATATGGTTTTCCGGCCCTGCAACATGCATGAAGTAAAACTGCCCAACGGTTATGCATAGGAAGTGTTGCTATATACATGTTCAGGGTCAAGAGCACATACAAGGTTTTAATAGATGTGTTCTTTGGCCCTTGAACATGTTTAGTGCAGACTGCCCGAAGTTCATTCATAGGAAGTACTATTTTATACATGCCGAAGGGCCAGACAGAGATAGGTTTTGACAGAACAGCGACGATATATTCTAAGGCTAGCATTCATAACGGATATGCCCCACTTCCAGCCCCACACAATGACAGAACAAGCCACATCTTCTGAAATATTAAGTCCAGATGATGTTGCAAAAATATACAAATAGTATACGGGTTCAGGGAAATATTAATGCCCTATTTAGATATTGGTGATGCAGAACATCAACAGGGGGACTTTGCGGCTGTGTCTTTTCAAGATATAGATGAAAACGGACAGAAAAAAATAAAGACAATAATAATAGAATTTGGGAGTAATTTTCACTCATAAAATCTGAATGCCTTGATCAATTTTGATACATTTGGTGTCATTTTAAAGCTTGAAAAATGCTCTGACTCAGAGCACACATAATAAACTCATAATTGACTTCACCTGCAAATTTCCCCTTTTGATGTGCTGCATCACATTTATGCCTTATTGTTATGTACACCCTGCTTTCCTTGGTTCTTTCTAATTTTTTAAAGACTATTTATTAGTCTACACATAAAGAGACACATACTGCAACCACTTGGATTTCATGGGCCAATTTGGAACAAAATATCGGGGGATAATTACGGAATAACCATCACACCCAATATGTTATTATGCATTTGATTGCGTAAAAACATACAGGGTGAAGAATATGTCAGAATTATTTCCAAATATGGGCGACAGACGCGATTCTAATATTAAATAGTTGTGTAAAATATACCCTCTCTTTGTGTTTTCCTGATATAAGTCCAAAAAATAAATATGATATTTATAGTGCTGTCATTTTGTTGCAGTTTTATACAGCTACTGGTCACTTATACGATTCATTTTTATTTTTTTCCGTAACTAGAAATAATGTGCCAAAGCACAGCAAGACGATTTCAATGACGTTTTTGTGACTCAAATCTATGTCATCATATGTCAACGTTATGAAAAATTATATCAACATATCGACATTAAAAAATACGCCAACAGTCGTGGCATTGATTATATTAGCTGGATACAATCATTGCGTCCCCCACAGCTAATAGGCTTATTATACACCCAAGTGGTTTTATACACAATATTAAATATATACAGGTACTACTGTATTGCTATGTTAAACAAAGAGCATCAAAAGTCTATACATTTATTTAAAGAGAGAAAGAGCAAGAGAGAGAGAGAGAAATAGGTTTAAATACCACATTAAAGGCAGAGGTCCACTCTGGCTAGTTCATCCACCTGTTCACTTGGTGACAGATGACGAAAAAGAGATAAAATGGAGAAATCTCAACCCTGAGATATTCCCAAAGGATCTGACTGGAAATAGTGGGTTTAAGAGAAAATAAAAAACTGTAAAAGTGGTCATTTTTGTGTGTTTAATTTGTTTGCGCTTTGTCAATTTTTAACTATTTTGCATGTTTTTAAATGCACAATTTGTAGGTTCATCACATACATAGACCTATACGCAAAAGAAAAATATTTGGTGTAATTATTTTCGCGGTAGATGATTCGAGCGGAAAAAACAAGAAAATATATGTAGCGCAAAAAATGTCCACTATTACAGATTGTTTACATTCAAACATCTTGAGCAAGATATTTTGAGTTGACCTATGACCTCAAACTAGGTTATATATATTTGCATATTCACTTGGAAGGAGTATAAACTTTCTTTCCGATTAGAAAGTGGCACCATATGAAACAGTCTTCCATAAAACACCAGTGTCGTATCTAATTAAAGTCAAGTAAGATTCATCATAACCCTAACCCCGGTTTAGGATTTTTGACCGGGATCACAATTTTCGAGGAAAAAACACCAACTAAATCTCCGGGAACCTGCCAAGATTCGATCCGGGGACCCTCCGTTCTCAAGCCCCACCTTCCAACCACTAAGCCACGGCCCTCAGCAACACATTCACGCAGTATACCGCGCTCATTATATAGGCTCGGTTGACTACGTCATCGAAAACCGACGGCGCATGCGTTTGGAAAGGGACTCTTTGGATTCGCATTTTTTAGCACTCAGGGGATTTAGGGTTAAGAAGAGTGAGACTTCTCCAATTTTTAGCCCTTGTTTTGAATTTTTTGTTGTTGAACAGTCGTGATCTTCATGATTTATAGAGCCAACTCGCATGACTCAACTCAACTGTAACTTCATAAGCCTCAATTTATGAATGATTCTAAAAATATCTTTCTTTACTTAAAAAGAGTTGAAAGAGTTACTCTTCTTATCTTGCCTTTTTAAATAGGACACTTTTGTTCTTATATTAAAGGGACACAATCTGATGATTCCAAGTATACATGGTATTGCAGTATAAACTAGTCACACACAAAACAATGGAACTTGCTTATACATTTGAAAGCACAGGAATAAATCAGAGAGTGCCCCTTTAATGAATAAAAACAGCTACTATTAAAGTGGAAACTTTCTCGCTACATTTATTTTCCCGCTTTTCGCGGCCCGCTTTTCGCGGTAAAATCAGCAAGCGCGAAAATAAAAATGCGCAAATGAATTAATTTTGTATGTAGGTCTATGTAAGGAAGCTCAAAATCCAGAAAAATAAAAACAAGCCAAATTGTTCAAAATGTGCCAAGCGTGAAATATTACACGCGCGAAAATTCCCACTTCTACAGTATATGAAAACCTTCCCTCTCTATACTTTGTTCAGAACCAAATAGGCAAAGGTCTAGAGCTTCTGTTTTAAGCTGGGCTGGAAAGGATCTAACAGTGTTTCTGATTGGTTAATTACAAGATATACTCATTTGAATAACCAATCAAAATGCAACTTCTAATGTATTTCACTCCCACATCTTCATCAGTGAAACAATATATTCTAACAATGTCTCTGATTGATACAACTTTATGTTGTATTGCTCTTCTTGGCCAATCGGCTGGTAGGTCTTACGGGTTTGGTTCTACACCTTCACTAGTAGCTAGTTAAAATAAATTGCCATAAACTGGGCTTGCTTATTCAGTACTGAACAAAACTACAGCTTTTGCACGGAGGAACTGGGTATATTTGCATGCCACCTAATGCATTAAAACGCTCTCATTCCTCACACAGTATGTTCCAAATTGGTCACTTGGACACAGATGACCATTGGAGATAATACTTTCTCAATAATTCATCCGAGAATCACAACTTTGGCTTCATGGTTGTTAAATCAAGAACGAGCAGCTTTGAGTGGTATCTGTCTGTACCACTGATTAAACGCCCTCTACAGCGAACCACCTACCAAATCAGCGTAACAGACAAGTTCAAACCATGCTCTCATATCTGTCCACTCTCGCCCGACGATCTAGATTATTGTTTCGATTTATATAAATCGAGTACTGTTGTTATGATATCCCACGCCCTCTGGATAGCGCCGCCATTAGGTCTTCTTCCAGCAGCCCGATGGCCAACATGAGTCCTACGCCGACCATCACTCCCAGGATCTGCAGAAATAGATGGCAGCCTTTACTGTCCGTTGTGGTGAGGGTGGTCTCTACCATTGCCGGAAACTGAAAAGAACAGATTCAAGATATTTATCACTTGTTCCGGATAATTGATTTATATAGTTAAAAAATTAGAAGTGGACAGCTACTTCACACTTTCCATGCAGCTATTGGTT
This sequence comes from Ophiura sarsii, assembly GCA_035610835.1. Taxonomy (NCBI): domain Eukaryota; kingdom Metazoa; phylum Echinodermata; class Ophiuroidea; order Amphilepidida; family Ophiuridae; genus Ophiura; species Ophiura sarsii. The sequence goes on from CM069456.1 coordinate 32,936,077, forward strand.
TTACCAAATCCAAAATAGATTTGTCAGAAACCTTTCGAGGTCTATCTCAAGGATAACTGAACCCAAACTAGGCATGTTTGTACATTTCAATGCATTTCTCATGGTGATTCCAAATATGGTAATGAAATTCAATAATTTTGACATTTTTGAAACATTTTGTGAAATTTTGGAATGTCGTCTGCTGCATGGAAAGTGTTAACTCCCCTTATCCACAATGTTAGAAAATAAACTGTTCGAACGCTTTGTAGGTTTAATGTTAAGTGATTGATCCCCCTTTTCCCCCTAATGAAAGTTGAATTTGAATCACACAATTTGTCCATCATCAACACATGGCCTCGTATCTGGAGGGAAGAGTGAGAGGTATGAGGAAGCGGAAACTTCAACCAAACTAACATAAGTCTCTCTGTCCATGTGATTCGATAAGCGTGCAAGTGTTGGTAACAACAAAATGTCCTTTTGGCAAACGGACCTCTCAGGTTGGTATTCATTTGCACAATTCACCGACAAAGAAGATGTTAAAGACACCACCACAATGCATTGCGTTTTTGCAAAATGCCCTAATTCTGGTCGCTAATTTGTCTCGGTTCCCATAGACATATGCACACAGTCATGTCTTCATAGCGTGTTCATTGTTGGAGCTCTTAGATTCTAGTTTACATCAATGAATAAATTAGTTATCAGTGTCCCTTTTTCTTACTTCTAAAACTTAAGAGCTCGACCAATGTATTGGGTGAAAAATGCTTTAGTTGGCTGGCGTTCACGCAATGCATTGTGGGAAGACCTTAAAATCTTCTTTGATTCACCAATTTCTTTTTTAAATGTGTCAGTCGGGCCTGTACAACAGTTGGGGTTGGGTTTTTTGTCGTCTTACGATCATTCTTCAAACACATTTTTTCTAAGATTGCAGAATGGCTAACCACTGACTGTTACGCACACACACCAACCAGTGCACACTCCTCTAAACATAAAGTTTGCACCTAGCAAAGTCAAACATTTTAGCACTAACAATGTAAAAGTTTTCTTTTTGCACGTGTATCTATTATATCCACCTTTTTTAGTACCCACCAATTTGAATGCATTACTGTAAAAGCAACACAATTTCACTAGCATTTTAAATTTCGCTAAGTTTGCACCAAGCCAAGTTAAACATTTTAGTACCAACAATGTAGTTTTCTTTTTGCACGTGTATCCATTCAGTGACAGTTATATCCATTATATCCATCATTTTTCAGTACCCACCCATTAGAATGCATTACTGTAAAGCAACACAATTTCGCTAGCATTTTTATTTCCCTAGGACCTCTATTCGCTCAATTTTCATGCCGCTAATTAAAATTGTATAGCTTAACATAGTAAGATGATGATTTAAATTAGTGCAAATTCGCTAAGCAAATTTTAGTGTTTTACAGAATTTTGCACAATCTCTAAAACTCCATTGATATAAGAGGCTATAAAACACGATATCAATGCTTGGACAAATATCAAAATTTGTTAATAGACTTTCTGGTTGACTGAATATCCAAAGTGTGACTGTAGGTTGCAATTGTTACCAGAGAATTATGGCACAACAGGGATTTATCCTTTATTCTTTTATATAATTTAATTGCCTGTGTAATTTGGGGTTATTATTTCACATGTTTTGTGTTTTGATATTATATTACACTTCTCTTGGAAAATTGAGCGAGTAGGTGACGAGAGTGATCAGTTTTACATAAGGAAAGGGGAGTTCCAACCAAAAATATTGGGATGGGGGGAGGAGGGAGGGGGAGGGGAGATTCTAGAGTGCCATGTGAGAATTCCCCTTTTTGAGTGTGAATATGAAGGCTGCACTACCTTCATTATAAACAAACAAACTAACCTCTCGAAGAGTAAAAATCAACCTTTTAATATTTTGGTTGTTGGCCTTGGGGGGAAATGATTTGGGAAGTCCTTGTCCTTGTATACCAGATATGGTTGATTTGGTTTGACTGCAACAACTGGATGACTGCAATTACCCCTTAAGGTTGTTCCTATGGTTAATTTTTTATTTGATATTTTAATAGAGCTTGCTGAGTTACACAATAATCTGAAATTTGAGCTTGATCGGAGTTATGGTTTTCTAGATATGACAATTTAATTGACAAAAATGAAGCAAAATTGAAGCGCTCATTTCTTTTGTTTCTTAATGTTTTTTTGAACCCCTAGCAAAATAATTAATCTATGCAAAAATGTTTAATTAATTTTTACAAGAAAAGTATAAATGCTACAAAGCTGGAATTTTGGGAGCTTGTCAATTATAGTTTTTAGAAACTTTCCTGTGCTGCGGGAGGCTGTAAGACATCTGCATAATTAATTATACTTAATTATCTAAGGAAGCTTTAGGTCATTGAAAAATGAGGCTAATTAATGCACTTAATTAATTTTTTCAAGTTCATGCACTTTCTTAAATGTATTACCACTTGGTGTATATGTTGGTTATACTACTCTCCTTATTACCTGTGCTGCGGGAGTCTATAGGAGTTTTTAATAAATATTTAAAGCAAAAACAAAACACTAAATTTTAATCGAAAATTTTACCTAGGGAGTCAAAAAAACAATAAAAAACAAAAGAAAATAGACTGCCCTCTGTTGGCCGAAAAACAATACAAAACAAAAGAATTTAAAATGACTTCAAATGGTTATATCTGTTGAACCGTGCACCCGATTCACCTCCAGTAAAAGACTTTTTTGTTGTACTCAACTAGCTCTACCTTATACTTGAATATCAAGATTTTTTCTAGCCATAGGAACACCCTTAAATGCCAAATTAAAAATACATAACAAGCTTTTGCATAAAGGAGTGGGTAACCAATAACTCCATCTCAATATGGCTATCTTTTGTGGTTTTATAGTTACTGCAACTGTCAAAGTGGTCATTTTTGTGCGATTTATTTTTTCGCGCTTTGCAGATTTTCAACTGTTTTGTGTGTTTTTTAATTTGCTATTTCTAGTTTCATCACATACGCATACAAAATATATACATACAGATGTTATTATTTTAGTGGTAGCTGGTACGAACCCGAACATTTTCACTTTTCCAGTATAAGAATTTGTCTTGACACTTTCCACGCGGCTATTAGGTTTTACCATACAAAACATTTTTTTCAGAAATTTTCCCCAACTTTTAAAGCCTATCTCAAGAATTACTGAACCAAGACTAGGAATGTTTGTACTTATTTTAATGCATTTCTCATGGTGATTCCAAATATGGAAATGAACTTTATATATTCCAACATTTGTGAAATTTTGGAATGTTGTCGGCAGATGCCTGCTGTGTGGAAAGTGTTCATATCTTGAATTGGGCTACTGATGTGGCAACATTTTGGCAACATTACTCAATTTACTAGTATGCATTAGCCAATGTTTTTAGCTATTTCAAGTATTGCTCACAATATTGCGGGGTTGACATTTGCTCAAGTACATTTACACTTTCCACGCGGCAGGCATCTGCAGACGACATTCCAAAATTTCACAAAATGTTTCAAAAATGTCAAAATTATTGAATTTCATTACCATACTTGGAATCACCATGTGAATTGCATTGATATAACTATATTAGTATTGGTTCAGATAATCTTGAGATAGACTTTGAAAGTCGGGAAAGGTTTCTGAAAAATCTGTTTTGAATACATGGTAACATAATAGCCGCGTGGACAGTGTTAAAATGTCTTTATTTGAATGTTTCAGAAGGTTAGTTATTTGCTGATTTATATATTTTATATTAAATTAAACCACTGGAAAAATGTCAGCTTATTTACTGACAAACTGCTTTTTAGCAGCATAGTCTCTATACATACTTCATCAAGATTTTGGTTCAGCAAAAGACCCAAAATTAGACACAAATCAAAGTAATTGGATTACATGGCTTGTGGCAGCAATCTTGGATTTTTACATTTCTTCATACTATTGGTAACATTACAGCTGGTTACTGGCACCACATAATCTCTGTACATACTTTCTTCAGATTTGTTGACCAAAAAGGCCCAGGGTTAGACACAAATGAGTAAAACAATAATTGGAAATGGCTTTTGGCAGCCCCCTTGCATTTTTACAGAATTGCTGAAGGTTTCACAACATTATTCACAATCAGCAGCTCATAAAGAATTGAAAACCTTTGTATATAGCAAAATAAGGTTCCATTGGCCTACAACACTACAGAAAAAGCACTGTGGAATCATGAATGGCTATATATGGGTACCAAAAACTTGTTATTCCATAGCTGAACTCATGTGGCCATAACTGAACTCATGTGGCCATAACTGAACTCATGTGGCCATAACTGAACTCATGTGGCCATAACTGAACTCATGTGGCCATAACTGAACTCATGTGGCCATAACTGAACTCATGTGGCCATAACTGAACTCATGTGGCCATAACTGAACTCATGTGGCCATAACTGAACTCATGTGGCCATAACTGAACTTATGTGGCCATAACTGAACACATGTGGCCATAGCTGAAGCTGCTGAACTCATGTGGCCATAGCTGAACTCATGTGGCCATAACTGAACTCATGTGGCCATAACTGAACTCATGTGGCCATAACTGAACTCATGTGGCCATAACTGAACTCATGTGGCCATAACTGAACTCATGTGGCCATAACTGAACACATGTGGCCATAGCTGAACTCATGTGGCCATAACTGAACTCATGTGGCCATAACTGAACTCATGTGGCCATAACTGAACTCATGTGGCCATAACTGAACTCATATGTGGACATAGCTGAACTCATGTGGCCATAGCTGAGCTCATGTGGCCATAACTGAACTCATGTGGCCATAGCTGAACTCATGTGGCACATTGGCCAATGCCTTGGACTTCTGCGTCGATGGTAATCCTGAATAAATCCAGAAGCAGCTCTTGATCAGATCAAACACATGCGCAAAATACTCACCAAATCGGCCAGTGCTATATACAAGAACATTCCAGCCGCCAGAGCAAATATCCAAAGCGATATCATGCTAACGTTACCCGCGGCGACACCTATCGCCATCCCCACATACGCCAAGATGGAGGAGAGTCCCTGGAAGGCCAACGCTTGTTTGATGCTCATGCCAGCTTTAAGCATCACTGCAAAATCACCTGAATAGATGGGTGAAGACAACGTTCAAGTTGGTTAATCTAGTAGATTCATAAATATTGGTTGGTGGGTTATTGATTTACGCCTATTCCATTTAACATTAGAGGAACTACAGTAGACCAATCACAATGATTGCATCATCCTTTAGATGCTATTGAATTCTCCACGATATAATGGACTTCAAAGCTTTGAAGCAAGTCATCCACGTACATATGTGACCCGTCACATCAAAATGGACATGTTGGAGGCCCGAGTCAATTCAGAGTTATTTGTATTACTTGAAAGAGCACATTTTATGCCTTAAAATAACACCATGTTGAAGGTAACTGGACTTTGTAATCATGAGATATGATTGAAAACCATATTTGTTTCTATTATTTTCTTTATATTTCACCAAATATATTGGCCTCTATCTCAAAACTGTGTTTGCCGACAACATGTCCTTTTTGACGCGACTGGTCACATATATAATGCATCCATGCATGACTTTAAACTATCCAAGCAAATGGTGCGCTATTCAAACGTACCATCTTAACAAGGGACACATATTGATCATCTTTTCTAGTTACTTAGAGTTTTAATCCTTCATGTATAGATGAGGATCAAACCATTTTTGATGGGGGTGTGCCACTGAAGGTTTGAAACCCCGATCTACTTTTAGGATGTTTTTACCTCAACAAATCTGACTTCTATACATAAGAGTCCCCACTCTCACCACCACCCCCGCGTTGTCTAAGGAAAGAATCCTTCAGGCACCAGCTTATATATTTCAGATCTATACCTATTCTCAATGTATCAAAATGAGTTGCAGTGTTGGGCACCGAATGACAAAGTTTGACATGAATGGTCTAGCTGAGACCCTAAAGCAAAGTCATGTTGGGGTCATGATGTACAAAATGTAATCTGATCTAAAGTCAGGGGAAATCAATGTTGGAGAGATTTGGCATTTCACGGGGAAAAAAGAGTAATTGCGTGGATGCATTTAGATAAAATGCCCATCAGAATCTGACATAGGAAGTTATTCTATCCACTGACGACAGCTCAAACATTGACAAATTTCAGGATTTGAATTTAATGAAATGTAGTGCCAAGCCAAGAGCACCTATAAATCCTCTTTTTATTGTAAGCGGTCAGTTACCTACCTAACTCATGTGGTAATTCATGACACATAACCGCTATTGCAGTACTAAGACCGCCCGCTAGACTATCCGCGAACGCCGCTCCAACAACGAGTCCGTCACAGAAATTATGCAGTCCGTCACCCATGACTATAATCCACGCCAAAGTTGCAATGCCTGCGTTGGCAGGGGGCGCATCATGGGAGTGACCGTGCCGATGACCGTGACCATGATCATCGGCCGATTTTTCAACGTGACCACCATCCCCGTGGTGATGATGTTCGCCGTGGTGATGCTGGTTGTCATGGTAACCATCATGGCTGCCATGTTGGTAGTCATTATGTTCGTGCTTGTGATGATCTCCCCCTCCTCCGTGTTGACTACTTTCGCATTGTCCTGGATTGGGCGTGATGTGGATTTTGGCATCGCTGTGTACGCATATGGTGACATGTTGTGAGTTACTGGACGTTTGGCTGTCTCGTCTCTCCGGATGGCAGCTATACACCACTGAAGTTTTGGAAGGCTGGGTTTTGTCGTTGGCAATGAGAGAATCTGTAGGAGAACAAATATGAATTCGAAATAAATATTCCATTACTGTTTTACAAGTTTTGGTTTAATTATAATAGTAAATGTAACCACCATGAATGTACTGCACATACTCCTGGCCACAGTCAGACACATACAGGGTGAATCAAAAAACATTGTGCACGATTTGAAACAACCATTTGACCTTGATGCGTGCATTGAACCATGGCATTTTTGTTGTTTGTATAAAGCGTTGTTAATCGACTGAAAAATAAGCAAACTGTGACACATTTTGTAAACTGTTCGCGTTTTTCGCCATTCCAATGTGATTTACACAGTTTTAACTGTCTTAAAAGACATAACTGCAGCATGATGATATGGAGCACCGTTGCGGCGCAGGGATGTCACTTCGGCTCTGACACGTGCTCCATTTCTTGCAGCATCACCAGTCACTGATGCAGGTATTCATATTTGTCTTTTCATTTGACACTTTGGTATCAGAAGATTAACTGCTTATCCCAGAGTTAAAAATTAATATTTCAGGAACATTTTGACAATTGATATGATTATAATGACCATTTTAGCAAAACCAATTTACTGTGTGTAAATCTCATTGGAATGGCGAAAAACGCAGTTCAGCTTACAAAACTTATCACAGTTTGATTATTTATCATTCGATTACTTTAATCTTTAGGGAGGATAAACTAGATTAATAACACATTATACAGATAACAAACATTCCATGGTTCAGTGCACACATCAAGGTCAAATGGCCGTTTCAAATCGTGCACAATGGTTTTTTGATTCACCCTGTATACAAGGGAACACTTGCTAACAGCTCACTGCAGATATTTAAAAACTCACAAATTCCGGCAACTAATCAGAACATGGGGCTGCTTACGCTGTGCACACCACAGATGTTCATTATAATCGGTTTCAGCAAATGTGTCACCTCATTAAAAGTTTTGGGCCTGTCCACACTTCGGGAGAGGTACATGTAGGAAACTGTTTCCCGAATAAATCAATATAACTTCGATCCTGAAACAGACCAGAAAGGAAAACTATATACAGTCATCAAAAAAGTAACTATACAGGTAATACATGGGCTTTTAACTCTAAAATATATATCCTATCTAAAAATATTAAATATAAAGTTGTTGACGAATGTCTTCTTTAATATGAGATATTGCACGCTAGGATAGTTTGAATATTGAACATGTTACAATCCAAAATGTAAGGTAAAGTCACAATTTCATTTTCACATGTTACTTTTCAACACGGGGAGAGTATGACATGTAGTTCGCGTGTAGAAACGAAAAATGTGAAAATAAAATTCGGACTTTACCTTACATTTAGGAGTGTCAATTCCTTAATAATCACCCAGTCCTATAGCGTGCAATATATCATATTAAAGAAGATAAATTTATCAACAACTTTAGAGTTAATATTTTTAGGTAGGATTCATATTTTTAGAGAAGCCCATTTATTACCTGTATAGTTACTTTTGTTGATGACTGTACACCATGGACGTAAAACTTATTTTCTTTTGGGATCATTCCATAACAGAGTTATTCGGATAAAAGAGGGTCGGATAACCGGATAACCGAGGTTGGACTATAATTCTGTTATATCCTTTGCAACCATTTCACACTGCTGCACCATTGATTTACTGTTTTTTCACGTTAAGCATCTGAACTCTTTGGTTTATTATGTTTATTCTCCTCTCATTAAACTGATACCATATCATTCATTATCTATCATGTCCAGCAGATAGCAATGGTTAATTCAAATTTTGTTCCTATGTAAAAATAAATAATTAAAGAATGTTCTACACAGCGTTTCCAGATAACGATGATTATATTGTATTATGTTGTAAGCATATTCTTAAAAGCCTTACAAAAATAGGCCATTTTGACCTCTGGTGACCCCTGACCTGCCATGCTTACTAACCTGAGTAGTGGATCACCTAATAACTGCTGACCATGTTTGGTATAAAATTGGATTCTTTGAGGACAATATTTATTGGTCGAGCTATGAGTTTTAAAATCATGTCAAGATGCCTTTTAGATAAGTGACTCTAGTCAAGTCAAGTCCGTCGAAAAGTTTTAAATGCCAGGTACAAGTCAAGTCAAGTCATCTCAGTGACTCCAGTGAAATAAGTTGACATGGCATGACTTGTCTTGGGCAGAAAATGATGATTTCAGTCCTGTGTGCCAAATGAGATTGGATCCAGACTATTCTTTTCTCATATCCGAAGGCTGACAGCAAAATTGTTAACTTTATTTGTTGGGTGGTGGCTCTTTTTACTTCATTATTTTCTTCCATCGTTGATCATTTCATTCAGCCAGCATGCTAGGCTTTTTAAGCCTGGCATGAGCATTTTGCTTGGGCCTGGTCCCTTCAGGACCCAAGCGTGTGTCCGTACAGACCGACCATGTAAACAAACAAACAAACAAACAAACTACAATTCAGGAAAATTGGTGTTGGACCACATAGTCCATTTCTTTGCTAATATCCCACTTTAAGGGACTATTTTCAAGCGCTGATTTTGCAACAAACTTGTGTGGAGAGCTTGAGCTATCTACTAAGTAATATCCCTCCCCCCGCCCCCACCAATCAATGTTGAGGGTCCCAACGACCGTGGTGATGAAACGGTTCCGAACAACATTGAATGGGGGGACTGGGGGGTTGATTTCAACGAAGTCCTCATCAAAGTGGTCCAACAGTTATTTCCGGAATTGTAGTCCAAGACAAGTCAAACCATCAAAATGAAGCACTCGATTTCACATCACTGCTAACAATCTGAACAGTTGGCAAATGTGGTTTGGCAAGTAGTTCATGTTCTCATCAAATGTTTTACTAATAGGTAATGTATACTCTCCCCAAGAGAGCCCTATACACCACCACTTTCTCTGCTGGGACACCCCTGAGCAGCAGTGAACCAAATAATTGCCTCTTTTTATTCCATGAAACATTCTATTTCTACCAGGAGAATACAATACAAAACATATTAAGTGGTAATTTTCAACCAAATATTGTTGATGTACTTTGCCACATTTACAACATTTTACTTGTTTTTAATTCATGATTTGAAATGCATTACATAATTTTAAACACAAAACAATTGTATTTGCAGATTATATATAGTTTATTATGCGGTAGTTGCCTGAAGCACTAAAAGCACAAAAATTAATATCGTGCGAAAATTACACCATTTTTAGTATTCAATACCAGGAGAGTACATGATAAGTTATGTTATTTTAGCAAAATATCGCAATTAACCCTAGGCACCTATAGTCTCCTGAGTAATGCTGCTTTTGTAAATTGTCATTTGAGATTTACTTACATAATAATGTATCATAATTGGAAGGATCAATCACATTATGTTGCCTGAGATTATTTTCGTCAGAATTTGCAGCTTTGCCACATTTAGCACTACAGACTGATACACAGTGCTAACAAATTAACTTATCAGGTTATAATATGCTCACAACTTTTAAAATATATTTCTTACTTGCAAATATCAAATAACAAAATTATGGATTAATTTCTCCTCATCAATTTGAGATATTGTTTGCGAAGATCGGTTAGTAATTTGCTGAATTAATAATTTTGCTAAACCAAAAAGACGTGATTGTGAGACAACATTTTTATTTTTGCACTTGGGTTTTCGAACATGCAGGATAGTGCGACAGGTATGTGCATGGGCCGCATTGATCAATTGAAGCATCCCTGATCCTCATCTTACTATATTGCTACCAGTTAATCAATAATCGCAACACCAAATGAAAAACTCAACAACAGACTTCTTTCAGTATTAGACACATACCTGTGTTAATATTCAGTCTATCTTCATGTGCAATATCTCAAATTAGAAAAAAGATGTAATATTTTACTTATACATGTAGGGCTGTCATACCTACGGCGATCAGGCATTGAGCTTGCGTTGCGCTGAAAAAAGTACAGAGCGATTGCACGAAGGTTATTAGATTCAAATCATCCCCCAAGTACAATACCAAACACCTGTTAAACTTACTGATCCAAGTGATTGGACTCCATCCATGCATGTCTTCGTCTAAAGGATTAAAGGATTATTTGAACAAATGACCCCGTGCAATCACCCTATAATGAGAGCCTCCTGCTTGCTCAGTCTGTTTTCGGGGTTTGACAAGCGAACAACATAGACACCATGGGAAGGCTCAAAAGGCAAGACATCAGCACCCAAGGGCAGCGCTCTGAACAGAACGAGGTGCACAGGTGCAACCATGGGGACCTTCTCACGACCCTCTCACGTCTCAGCCAGTTCCCACTGCGTCACAGAGGGGTTCTTGGAGACCTTAATGCGCTTGACTTGGTGTTTTGATAGTTTTTTTAGCGTAATGCAAGCGCCAGCCTGATCGCAGCGTAATGTGAAAGGGTTTCAGTGACCTTGATTTACAAATTGACAAATTGGGATAGTTTTCCGCGCTATCACTGCGTGTTATTCATATTTTGATTTCTTTTTTTTTAAGCGCAGTGCAATCTCTGGCCTGATCGCCGTAGGTATGACAGGCCTTTCGGAGCCATAGTTTTGGAGTTAAGAAGAAAAAAATTAAGTTACTGTTGTGAGCACTGTATTGAACTAATGTACGTCAATGGCTCAGTAATAATGATACAATTAGTTCTCCCTCATTTTCATCAAATGTCATCAAAATCTAAGAACAGCCTTATTTGTTATCACATTTATTCAACCATCTTCATTTGTTAAAAGTAAACAGCAGCAAACACTATCTGTAATGCCAATCTCTTACCAGGAGTCTGTGACCTTTTTGAAGATGCTTTTTTTTCAGCAGAAAAATAACATCCTGTTATATATGATACAAGTTACAACACTAATATATCATAACAACTCATGGATGTCAATAATACTTAAGCTACTACACACGCAGAGAAAATACACACTATTTATAGGTCAATACTAATATTCCTGTCCCATATACGTCATTTCAATAAGTTCAAAGCATCCCAATACAAATAATCCATGTTGTAGCATTCTAATTAATGCTGGCACTGATTTCTTTTACATAATAACATCATCTACGTTGCTTTACTATAGTTTGATCTGTTCCAAATTGGCGAGCCTCATTACAGCAGCGAACTTTACAGAAGGGTGCAGGCGCACATGAGCGTAAGGCAAAAAAAAGAAAAAGTTGACTTGCCCTTTCAGGGTCAAAGTCAGGGTCGGACGGTCGGTTTTTTTGTTTTTTGTTGTTGTTGAAATTTTTTGAAAATTTACTGCACAAAAACACGTTTTAAAGATTTTTTTTTGATTTTTCATCTTTCTTTATTGTTATGTGCTTCTTTCAATTTTTTTTTTTTTTTTTTTGAAAAAAAAAAAAATAGCGCCCCTAGATTTACGAAAATTCGGGTCGGTCGGAAAGGGCAAGTCAACTCTTTTTTGTTGTTGCCTATCACGTGCATTGTGCATCGATACGTGCGTTCGGGGAAAATCAGGTGTGTATGGCCAAAATTGGGCTAGTTCGCTTGGATTACTTTTGCCAATTTGAAACTGATTGAACTATAGTAAGGTCTTGTGCAATGGAGGCAGAAGCAAACAAATTTAGAGGGATGATCCCAAATATTGTTTATAATGTTGAACGCACAAACGTTTTCAGTTTTTTAACTAATAAAATGTTCCAGAAAAATGTTCCTGAAGCTTCCGTGACAAATTGAGCTAAAATTATGAGCTAAACGTATGAGAAATTGGAACAAATTCACACAAAGCACCACATAAAAAGGGTCCAAGTTGTGAGAGGAAAAATAGGGGAGGAAAGTCCGTTTCAAAAGCACATGGCATATGGAGGCAAACCGTCTTTGATGGAGGATAGACTTGACAAAGAATACAAGACGAAAAGAGGCATAACAACACCATTTTGATCAAAGAATGTTATCAATACAATTTAGTTTGTGAGTTGCATTATAAGAAACAGTCGACAAATACTTGAACTTATACATGGAACTAGGCTAAATCCCTATATAATAGCAACCGGTATGTTTTCAATAATCATGCATTTTAGTAGTTTTGCATACAACCATGAAGGAATCCAGCTTGTGGAAGTAATAGCGGGGGACGGTGTGGTGCCGAGTGCATAAAGACTAGCAAATGGGAATGGCAAAATATATTGGCACACTAGCTATCACCAAATACCTAGTGGTTTGCAACAATGACATTTAAAGTTTGTCAAAACAAATTTGCGAGATGATAATGTTTATTTGAGAATTACCAGTAGTTAGGAATGAGCGCAGCGGCAGATTACGATCGAGTGAGTGCAAATGCTAGAATTGTTTAGTCTTCATAATTTAACAGTTGATTTTTTTTCTTCAGAATATACACGAAATAAGTATACCATATCTGTAAAACAAATAAGTTAGTCATTTTTACGCAAATTAGTCGTATGAGACATCACTTTGACCAATTTTATGGAAAATTAGTCAAAACAATGTCTCAAAATAACAGTATACAGATATAAAATGTGGCGCTATCATGCAGAATGAGTCATATAACTTGTGAATATTGATTTTGAGTTACAGGTAAAAAGAAGTGACAAATGTTTTACTTTGTTTCTATACTAAAATAGCTGCCATTTTGATGATATGCTAAATTTCTCAGGTCGCAAAGTAAAAGGTTTACTATCATATAAAACCAACAAAGATGTTTTTAAAAATTTGATTGGTATATCGGAATTTTTTTTGCCAATTATGGCTCCACTATTATATGTATCACATAATTTTGTGGTGAGATCTGTGAAAAACCGCCAGATGGTGGGATTTTTCATTTCGGAGATATTTATATCATAAGGAAGCTGAAACTGTGCTGATTACAGAACTGTTTCGATCAGTCTTCTACGATCACTACAGAAAAAGTTATGATTGAATGATGATTGTGATGTCATAAAAAGCTACAAAACAAGAAATCATGAAAACAGGCCAAAAAAGATACATAATTCAATAGAATAACATTATAAGGTTATTATAAGAAAGTTTTTAAATGTGAAATTTCATAAAAGCTGATGACACAAAGTATTGGACATTAATTTTCTTTAAAAAATCTTTAAAAAAAACCCAATTTGTTTTAATTATTTTTATTTTTTACATTTTACCTATAATCCCTAGTTCACATTTTGCGACGTCCGACAGGTTTTCACAGATCGCATCACATATACCCTTATCATTTTTGAAAATCAGCCAAAATTGACTTATTTGCATTTGGCACCTAAGTCCTATATTCAACAGATATCCCCCTTCCCTCAATTTTTATACAGGCTGTACTGTTTACAATTTGTCTTAGTTTTCTTTAGATAAACATGCCTTTTTATCATTTTTGGAGCTATTGAAACCCTTTTCAGTCAGCTTTGTGACTTTCCATGAAAAACTACCCTTTTAACCATGGTTTACTTCATAGGAAGAATCAATTCATATTGATGAGTCTGTAATGTCATCTATTTTAAATCATCACAAAACACGAGCTAGCTGCTTTTATCGGCACAAATGATGTTCCTCAACGTGCGTATACTATTTTCCCGATTAATTGTCATCTGTACTGTATTGAGATTATGTTTTTGTGAAGATAGATTATTAAGCACACACACACACCTATTGCTTGAAACTCTTGGGAATCAAAGGTTTGAAATCAACAGCAGGTCATTGCTAGAAATGTTGGGTAGGTGCTGCCCGGTCAATATTTCACTCCTTATATCTGGCCCATTCATTCAAAAAGGTTGCCCACCCCTGGCTTGAGGGCAGCTGAAACCATGGGCAGCTGAAACCATTTGGAAAAAGTTTTAAAAAGTGAAAGCTTTTCCAGTATCAATACACATATCACGACCAACCTATATTTATAGTGGCATTTTACTTGACACCTATGTGAACCCCAGTTAAGAAAATCTCCCAAAAGTAATACAGCTATTGGCCTTGCTCAGTAGGAATATTACTTCCCATTAAGAGTATGAACACTAAGTAAAACTGATAAACTAGGTGACCATAAACAGTGTGCAAATATCTTTAGTTGCTGAATAACTAAAAAGAATATCACAACATACTCCCTTGGCTTGTCAGTGGCCAGGAAAGATGTAGAGTAAAGCAAGTTGTGTTTAGACTATTAAAGGGGCATTAAGAGATTCGTATGGGAGTGCGCCCTCAATTTTCCTGGAAATTTTGGGGTTTTTTGCTCTAAAGTAATACTTAGGCAGATACTAACTACCATCTGAAACCGTTTACCTAATTTGCAGTTTATCAGGTAATATTTTCACAATTTGGTAGTTTTGGTAATTATCAGCAGAATTCGGCACACATGGCTTCACCAGAATATCTACATGTATAGCGCCATCACTTTCAACCCTTTTCCCATGAAATATAACATTTCAGAGTTCTATTATACCTATCTAATGAAACTAGATTGCCACCACCCTGTGTGGTTGGTGTGCATGAAACTGCCAGTTACTATGTATAAATAATTCTTAATTTACTGCTTGTTTTCATCATAATGAAACTATATATATTTTTTTCAAATTTCATTTTTGTCGCCAATCTCTCAGTGCCCCCTTTTAATTGATGTACTAATAATTCCACCTATACCAATTTGTCAACTTGTTAAAGGGGTGAATATCTTTACCCAATATACACTGAGCCAAAAAAGAAACTTATAAAAAAAGAAACTTATAAAAACTTAAACAGATCACCAAATAAAATTCTGTGCATGAAAATGTACCAAATTTGGATACAATAATACTGCAATGTATTGCTTCAAATGGCAGTCAATAACCAATTGTTTGCTTCAATGACACAGGAGAAATGAGCACTGACCCTATGGAGATCTGTTAAAATTTTTATAAGTTTCTTTTTTGGCTCAGTGTAGAACTTTTTTATTTATTTGAGTTTAAGGCCAACCGGAGCACTTGTACTTATTCATTATGTACTCTTGAAAGAAATGCTATCCCTAAAGCTTTTTTGGCACCCACTGTGAAAGACATAATTCCAGAAAATTTGAGGACATACAATTACGTCTCTGCAGCCTGCGCTATTGCGTTTCATTGATACACAAACCTATTCAATATCAACAAATTTGTAAACCGAAAGAGGTCAGAGTTGTCAAATTGTAAACATTTTGGAACATAAAGGATTTGGTACAGCCACAAAAAGGAAACCCACTTTCTTACATGTGGTATGACACATAGGTTTAACAGGGATTATGGTGGGCCTTTAAAAATCTGAAGTTCCATAAAATATTTAAAAACGGCAGACTATTTTGCTAAAATGCCTAAAATTTGGCTAAATAAATTCAAATTTAGGTAAAATTATCTACATTTGAAAGTGAAAACCGAAAGAGGTCAAAGTTATCAAATTGTAAACATTTTGGAACATAAAGGATTTGGTACAGCCACAAAAAGGAAACCCACTTTCTTACATGTGGTATGGCACATAGGTTTAAACAGGGATTTTGGTGGGCCTTACAAATCTGAAGTTCCATAAAATATTTAAAAACGGCAGATTATTTTGCTAAATGCCTAAAATTTGGCTAAATAAATTCAAATTTAGGCAAAATTATCTACATTTGAAAGTGAAAAACAATCTACTTTCAGTGGGGAAAAATATACTTTCAGATTTAAATCTACAAAAGGGGCCCGGACTTTCAGCTTACAGTATGCCACAGATTGGTGATAAGGAGACACAAGATATAACACTTCTGTGGTGTTATAAGTTGTCATTTATTCACAAGTATGCATTCGTCCTAAGGCATACCAGGTGAATTCTTATTTCTTTCAGCTACAGTACGAGATATAGGCCTAGTTACAGCACTTCTGTGGCTTGTATTTTCTGTGACCATGTAATACTAGGGGAGTTAAACCTGCCCTTATGTGGGTCTGTCCATTGCTATGTAAATGTCTATGGGACCTTTAGCCAAAATTTCACTTTTTTACATTTGTCTAGTGCTTAACCGGTTAATGACATACTATTATTTTTTGAAAAATTTCAGTGCTGAAAATGCCTAAGTTTGAGATAATTGCTTACACGGTTAACTTATGCCCTTTCAATCAAATTTATAACCATAGTATAGAAAGAAATATGTTTTCTAGCATATATATGATATGACATCTGTTCATAAAATGTATGGTTTTGGAGAACTGGCTACTGAAAAAACATGATTTCATGAATTTTGGATAAAAAAAACCCCATTTTGTCCTAAATTACGCATTAATCGAGATACTTATCAAGCTACAATTTCACAATCCCATGTCCAATTTCAAAAAATAAAGCAGTTTTGGAGAGCATTTGATGAGCTCTTTAAAACGAAACCAGAATTAAAGTGATAGAATGAATTTGAAATTTTGGTGTGAGCAGCCTAGTAATACATTCAAATTATTGGCGAGCTGATTACTTGACTGGCATTTATGATTTGCTTTGCTTGTTTGTAAACTGCATATTTTGTAACCCTACAATATATGCATTTGTTTGACCACAGGAAATGGATCCACACAGCCCACATAAAGCTGAGTCTCAAGATGATTCCAAAATAGCACTAATGACATACATAAATAAAACATGATATGACAATATACAAGTATACAGTATTTTATTTGTTCTCTGCTTGCTTTATATATGTCAACATCAGATGGTGTGTACATCCGGGGGGCACTCAACTTTTTTGGGGGTAGGGGCATGCCGCACAAGGTCACAAAAAGGGGGGCTACAGAACTGAACTGAGTGGATTTTATGATGAAAAATAGGGTTTTAGGAACTATTTTTTTCAAAAAAGTAGGTCTTGAGAACTGGCTTATAGTTCAATTTTGATTAGCAAGAACGCAAATGTTCAATTTTTTTGGTTTTAAAACGCAACATTTTTGAAGAATTGGGGCTTTGGAACGCAATATTTCGCGATTTTTGAATTTTCAATAAAATATGGGTCTTAAGAACTGATGCAGGCTCAAAAGGGGGGTCATAAGAGCTAGCAGCAGAGGGTGACAAAGGGGGTCTTCGGCGCGGCACATACCTATACCCTTTTCCAATGTCAGTGCACCCCCCCCCCCCCCCCCCCCCCCCCGGGCGTACATAATATCACTGTGCCTGTGCCATCTCACCGAAAAGCATCCTAAATAAGTTATTTCATTAGTGGCTGCTGATATTTTGACTGACATTTAAATTTTATAATTTTCTTTGCTTGTTTGTGATACGACATAGATATACCTAAATTTGGTAACCATGCACTATTTGCATTTCATTTACTAAAGGAAATGGATAAGACCAAGACTTGACACCGTTCAAACAATGCCAAGTCTCAAGATGATACAAAAATAGCCCTAAATGATATGACAATAAAATATGAGTATACAATATTTCATTCGTTTTCTCTGATTGCTTCTATAAAGTCAACACCATATGGTGTAATAATATCACTGTGCCTTTTGCCATTGCTTCTCAAAGTCATCCATTATTTCATATTAAGTTGTGGTTTAAATCATACATAATATAAAAACCAGTCACAACTGAACTGATACATTGTAGATAGACTACAACTCGGACAACTTTGAATATTATTTGTTATATGTTATTTACTTGTCCCACTGCAAGCTTTGACTCCTGTTACAGTGCCTTTACAAAACCCTGATTCACACTTGGCCCCAATTCAAAGTGCTGATCAGCAAGTACCGGTGGCCGAATGGCTTATTGTGGGTTCGAGTCCTGCACCAATAAATGTCCTTGGTGGTTTTTTTAGTTGGGACATACGGCGGCGCTTGCTATATGTATATTTCCTCCCCTTTCATTGAGGTGAGTTTCTCTATACAGTTGCTTGTCATCAGAGTTGTGATCGTCATCTTTGTTGTCGTCGTTTTTGTCATCACCATAGTAATCACATGATCATCACATCGGCAACTTCATCTCCGTCTGACATCATCATAATCACTATCAAAATTGTTGACGTCATCATTGTCATCATTATCAACCAATCAACCAAACTTTTTTATTTGAATTCTGGCAACAATTCCAGACTGGTTCTGTTATTCGAAACATTTTCAGGGGTCCTTTTTCTTTCTTTGAATTAAATTTTGGTGCATTGAAATTCTTGCTCCGACAACTATTTACATACTAGTAGTATAATGACAACATGTAGCTTTGTTTCATAAAATATGTATTATTGACGTTATATATTCTGGCCATTTTTTAAAAATAAAACGCAATTGTTCAATTTGCAATTTTATTATCTGAATCATATTAAATGTCATCTGTACCTCAAACCTGCTGTTGGTGATATAAACTGCTCACAAAAAGTATCGAAACACTTAGAAATGATCCAATATATAACTGCTCGAAATGGTATGCATTAATCGAAGCAAATAACCAAGTGCATAATTTTGTTCTGCGTATTTTGACACCTCGATCGTTGAGATACGGTGTTGCGGAGCGGAGTTATTGTCATTTCAATGATCGTGGGTCCAGTTTCAAAAGTGACACTCATCCCTATTGAAAAGCACGAATCTGATCATTCTAAACAGTAATACAACCCTCTTTCTATGGGATGATTGTCACTTTTGAAACTGGACTCACGACCATTGAAATGACAATAACTCCCCCACCGCAACATCATATCTCATCGATCGAGGTGTCAAAATATGCAGAACAAAATTATGCACTTGATTATTTGCTTCGATTAATGCATACCATTTCGAGCCGTTATATATTGGATCATTTCTAAGTGTTTCGATACTTTTTGTAAGCAGTTTATTAGCATGACATCTTAGTGACGAAATATAAAAAACATAGTGTTTGAAAGAGGGACAATTTCTTGCCATCCAAATGACAATATGTAAAGATGCACTAAGTCATGAGTGGGGTGGGGGTGACCCGCAGACTAACTTTTTATTTCCACACATAACACCAAACAAACAATTATGTTTTCATGGCTTGCCATCTTAACTGCCATGTTATCTCATTCATAATGTATAATCACCGTAAATGCCTGGGAACAAGTTATTCATTATCGATGGCCATCGTTAAAAATTAAAACACTCACTCTAGGCACGCTCTACTGGCCATCTCATGAGCATTAAGGGAATTAGACTGGTTGGAATAAAAGGTCTTTATGTGTCAGTATGTTTCATGATTGATATGTGATGTGATCAAGCGGAATGAGTCTGATGTCACGAATATTGATTTTGAGTTATAGGTGAAAAGAAGTGACAAATTCTAATGTTTTACCTTGTTTTTTCAGTTGGTAAATTGTTTGTAACTTAAAAACTAGAAGTTTGATTTTAGTGGGGTTTGGACAATTCTGTAGCATTTTTCACTTGCTTTTAAATGATGGACAAATTTTAAAATTCAAAGCTGCCGACTTGTGACTCATTTCGCTTGATCACGTCGTATATTTCAATTTCAAAAGACTGTTCACTTTATCAGAATAAAATCCATACCCTCTGGATTCTTGAGGGTGTAGACCAGGCTTTCTCAACTAGATTTACTGATGCGCCACATTTTAGTAACCAACTTGTTGAAGCTCCACTTGGTCATATTTATTAGAATGTACAATGGCGAAATTCTCTTCACAAAATATAATAACACATATATGTAGGCAACATAATAACTAATATTACTCTTTTGAGGGCACATGCGCGCGCAACGCACGAAAAATTGCTGTCTTTATATATCTGACCGTCATAGGCCTATGAAATCTGGCAATATCATGATATGATTTATTTTTAAAACAAATTTTAACCACTCTCGCGCCACTTAGGATGCCTTGATGCGCCACAAGTGGCGCGCGCGCCACCATTTGAGAATGCCTGGTGTAGACTATTTAAAAAGTATACTTAACCCCCTGAGAACTACCGGCCGATTGGTCAGAAAGATAGATACATCATTTATTGCGCCAATCAGAGACAGTGTTAGAATAATTGTATCCCTGATAAAGATTGGAGTGAAATATTTTACAAGCTGCATTTTAATTGGCTATTCAAATGAGTATATCTTGCCATACACCAATCAGAACTACTGTAAGACAGGCCAGTAGTGCTCAGGGGGTTAACTTTTATAACTCAGTGACTTTACAAATTGAGAAACATTTTCACGTCACATTTTAAACACAGTTTAAGAGCTAAAGGGTTAAATAAAAGTCTCCCCCCCCCCCCCTAAAATGAGATCACGTTTATTTGTATAACTCCACACACGATTAGACTTTTTGAAAAATTGAAACGTTTATTAAATGGGTAAATGCTTGGCAACCCATAGGCAGTTTTTTCACTTCAATAAAATGTTCACTTTTCCCAACACAGTCACATTTCCCCGAAATGTTGTTTTCAGAAAAAGTGGCACTTTTCAAGATCCTATACAAGAAAAGTCTCCTCTTTCATTTAGCTGGTCTTTATTTGAAATTAAAAAAAAAAAAATCATGCATGACTTGCCAATACTATCCACCTTTCACGTCAATAACTTTTCGGAAATCATCATTTTGGGGAAATGTGACTGTTTTTGAAAAAGTAAACATGGTATTCAAAAGGAAAAACCTTTGTGTGGGTAGCCAAGTGTTTTCCAAAGTGTCTATAGCCACACAAAAAAGAAGAGAAAAGAAAAAGTAGTAATCGACCGACCCACTTTTTTTCTCTGTGTTTGGGTAAACGAACCTTTTTTGGGGGGGGGGGGGGGGGGGGGGGGGGGCTAATGCACAGAGTCACCGTTGGGTTCATGTGCACCCAAGCTTCTTGAATTCGCTGAAAGAATGCTCACCATATTATATTCAAATTAATAGCATATACGTCCTTCCGTGGCTGAGCACTAGCCTCCAACAGTTGCCCCAATTCATCACACCATTACCATCAACGTCATACAATCATTTAATAATCAAAATGCACTTCCTGCGTGATATCATTGTCTTTTTAAATCAGTAACACATTCTGCATCCTTGCAGTGAGTAGTGTGTTAGATACCAAGGTCGGTCGTACTTTACCATATCATCAATAATTACACATAACTTCAATATTTTATATAGAAATATCGTTTTGGCACATAGCCACTCTATACTTGGTCTCACCTGAGATACGTGCCTGACGTCAGAATACAGTCCTCCAAAAAAACCAGTAACTTACCAGGTAATAAATATGCTCATTAAAGGTGGATGTTCAGATCGCTTAATTTTTTGTTTTGCCCATCATTGCCATCAACATATTTTGATATCAGAAGAAACCCCATATTTTTCTCATTATTTCTGAAAAATGTTTGGCGCCAGATATGTTCTATTTAGACGATATAGGCAAATATGCAGTGAATTACTGTCAAAGGTGGTTAACCACCCAGCCAGTTTGTGTGCTACTCAATGGGCAAAATTCCATGTCATCTTGTGCTTCTAAAATAAGAACCATTGGAGTTATGTAACTCAAACTTTGGCATACAACTATTTTGAGGATGATCGTGACCCTTCGTGTAGAATAGAAAACATCAAGTTGAAAATCGGACCAGCAATCGGAACACCTACATGTACCTTTAATCAAAAAGTATAAATGAGTCTGACGTGATACTATCACCTGTTTGTTCGTGCAATACAAAAGATATTTAAGGTTTGGTTCAGCCTCATACATGTGATACAAACCCAAACCATAATAATATGTTCGTATTGCCTAAGAACAAACAGCGATAACTAATTGATCATGAAGTGATCAAATGCTTAGTTTATTCAAGTTTAATAGCACAAGGAAACAAGAAAAACAGACACAAACACAAACCAAATTTGTTTCCCAACTCACAAGTACAAAGGAATATTTGTGTTTGATGATAAAAGCTACCTGTCAGTTGGGCAGGTACTTTTGCACATTTACCTGCCCGGCACCAAATTTCCCCCCATGGTCAGGCGGCCAGGCGCTTATTACCAGCCCTGATTTTCATTAACAATTACTTGGAAGCCAATATAAAGCTACAGGATGACTCACACGGTATTGTCCGCCGTTTTATGCTTGCTCGATCTGGGTATATGGCGCTTGTGAGAAATGACGATGCAATACGTGCTGTGTGATATGAGATACGCACTATGTGATACGAAATTACGTATCATTGGGCTTCGACAGAGTGATACGAAAATATATCAAAATGCGTATATAACCTCTGAAATTATATGATTCATATTTACTGAATGATAAAGGATAGCGCCCGCAGCAATCAACTGCTATAGTTTAATCAACTCCAAATTGGCAAGAAATAATTGTTTTTTATCATATAAATGCATAAATAATCCAAGCTTACGCGCGCGATTATGGCCACATGCACGAAATTCTGGCTGCAAACACGCGTCAGGCATATGATACATGGTGTGCTTGGAGGAGATGGAACCCAACCCCTCACGCACGCCCCGTACCTCAATATTTCAACAATTTCAACAAAATTCAGAATTCCAAATAAAAAGGAATACATTTTCAAATTGTTTAACAAAATGTTATTCTTTTCTGAAAAAATTCTCACAAAAAAATGGGTCGGTCAGGCTCTTAGAAGAGGGATTTTTGTTGCTGAAAGAATAATTGTATGTGGAAATTGACATGAGTGTGATTGTGATAGAAACCGCAATAAAAATAGGAAACATCCACACAAGGCCTACAATATATTTCCTTTTCATAACGCAATACAAAACAACAGGTTTCTATCCATTGACCATGACCTCTCCCATTTCAAGTATAATACACTTTCAAACACAAATCCATTTGCATGCATTTCTTACAACTTGCTGACAGTGAATGATGAAGGGGGGTCTCACTTAAAGTTGATGCAATAGAATACATTACAATACGATATCAATTTGTAAAGCTGATCTTAGGCGACGAAAAAACCCTGTAGTACGGGCAAACTGACCTCCCAGGTCGGCTCGGTCGGTCTGGCTTTATAACTCTTTTTTCCATTCTTATTTTCCCTTGAAAATGACTGTAAAAATGTTCAAAAACGAGACAACATTTTGCCTTTTCTTTATAAAAAAAAATGAAATAAGTTCGTGTCGGTATTCATTTGCATGTAACATTTTTTCCCACCAATTTCTGGAAAAAAATGGGTCGGTTTATTTAATTAATTATCCAGAATTCACTCTGATTGACTGCCCGTTGCTACGTGTGACGTGTTCTGCACATGTGTACACTTGTATGTAAACCTAGAGCCATTTCACCTTTGAGATTTTGTGTGACGTCATCAGCCCGACGGTATAGATTAGGAGTAAAAGAGTAAAACAGGTACCTGTCTATTTTTTCAAAGAGTGTGTGGAGGGACATACCTCCACTAGGCGTGGCGCACCAATGGAATAAACAAATAGCCAAGAAAGAATGATGGAAGCACCTAAGCTGCTTCCATTGTTCCGTCCGAGGACGACCGATGATGATGATGATGATGATGATAATGTGGAGGGCATGACTATTTTAGGAGGCATGAGCAGTTACTGTGCACAAGATTTTATCTCAAATTAAGTCTTAACCGGGTTCTCAACTTTTCACTTGAAAATGTACATGAAACATGCAAAACTGTCTGGAGGAGGGTTTAAGGGGACAACATTTATCCATCCAGTCTTCTCTGCTACCCTTTGGCACTATCATCGCCGTAACCACTTCATCATCCATGCTGTAGGATAACTGGGGTAGGCTTGTATATGAGGCCAATTTTTAAATTTTTTTTTTTATTGTCCTCGTCCGCTCGACCCTCTAAATCTTTCTGACCCAAAATCTTTTCTTTTCTTTTTCTTTTTGAAAATGTAAAAAAATCAAAAATTTCGATTTTGTTAGTCGAAAATCAAATTATTGTTTTTAATTTCTTTTTTAAAGTGTTTAGAAAATAAA
Source organism: Ophiura sarsii (assembly GCA_035610835.1). Classification (NCBI taxonomy): domain Eukaryota; kingdom Metazoa; phylum Echinodermata; class Ophiuroidea; order Amphilepidida; family Ophiuridae; genus Ophiura; species Ophiura sarsii. Next base: position 32,960,648 of record CM069456.1, read on the forward strand.
AATACCCATCAACCCTGTTTTGGTTATCACAACAAGTACATCTCATTTTACTTTTGGTACTTGAAAAAAGGGCAAGGGAGAAAAATAAAAAATCCCGACCGACCTACCCAACTTTTAAAAGTGATCTATGGACAATCAAACAAAAAAAATGTTGGGCCTGAGGCAGTGACTGAGGAGTCAACTTGGCCTTGGGGTGGGGGGGAATAATTGATTTCCATTTCACTTTCTGTCCAATCAGCATTGTCAAGTCTCACATGATGAGAAACTGAGGCAATAATAAAACCATTAAAAAATCCCCAATTTGTTGTGTGTTGCCCCATATAGAAACACACAACTAGACATATACAAACAGGGAACGAACAGTGTGTATTTGCTTTTGTCCGACTGTTGTGTTTTCGTGTCATCTCTAAACAAACTACTAATTAGGTTACACTAATACAATGATTGCGTGTCAGGATAAACCGCTATCGAAGGCCAATTATACAAGCATTGTTTCTAAAGTAGCGTGTGTGCTTGTACAAATAGTTTGCCACAATTTGTTGTTGATATGCACAGGTTAAAGAGTTTGTCGCCCTTTATCAAGCATAACCATACCTGGAAATAGAACCAGCCTGCTTGCCTATAGGGTTAACTTTCGCGTCGTGCAGGTGAAGATGCAAAAGTACCTGACCGACTGTTAGGTAAAATTGTTCAAACTCACAGTATAAGTGAGTTACACTGGCTGGTGGAATTTCTGTTGGGCAGGTATATTTGAAAGTTACCTGCCCAAATCTAAAGTTCCAGCCCTGAGCATAACCCTGTATTTTTTAAACAGGATCTGTATAGTAAGCCTGTAAGACAACTGACAGCCCCTGTCAAAATTAATACTGTAAGCCTGTATGGGCAACAATTTTTCAGACTCCTAATTCTCCTGAAGCCCAAAATTATACCTCAATGAGGATTTTGCGAGTTGAAAAAAAATGACAAAGAACCTTGCATTATTTGACGAGTAAACTGTGGCATTGGTAACACAGCAGCACTACTACTGTATGTTGATTTTATGACGTTGTATCCAAGGCTCAAGATAACAGGGTTTTTTACCGGGAGCTATTTTTTTCTCAAAAGTAGCACCTGGATCATGGGATTTATTGAGAACCAGGAGCTACTTTCAGTCTACCGGGAGCTAACTTTTTATTAAATCGTATTATCAAATCAAAATTTGATGTCTTAGGCAAGCTTACCGATCATCAACGGGCGCTGGTTTGGACAAAATATCAGCGCTCGGTTGTTTATTTTTCAGCATTACCGGGCGCTATGGCAGGAGGACCGAGGGGTAAAAATCGCCCAGCGCCCCCTTATCTTGAGTCTTGGTTGTATCCTAAGCAAACCATGTGCGTTTAATGTTTTTTATCCGGACCTACTTTTTTATTGACAGTATCTATGGACAAGTGTACATTTTTCTTTTTTGCCGTGACAGTCTCTATATCTATTTGTGCACCGTCTGATGTTCATCCTGTGTGTGTAAGTCATTAACTCTGAAGATCAAAGGACTGCTGTGATGATGAATGAACCCACCAAATCTTACACATAGAGCGTGTTTCTGCTGGGGATGAATTGAAACCGCTAATAAACGCTAAGTTTACCCAGCAGAAACAGGCAATAATCAGCAATAATCAGCTATAATCTTTTTGCAGAGTCCCAGCATAAACACGCTCTTAAATTGAGTGTATCCAGGGTTAAGCTCAGATTTATTAATTATACCAACCCAGTTTCATAGGTAATTCACAAAAGTTACCCGCCCGACTGATATTCTACTGACTGAAATTCTAAACTTACACCATGAGTTTGATCAATGTCATCCGCCCATCAGACGCATAAGTCCATACATGAGCATTATCCACCTCTGTATAAAAGTGCCACCCCTACCACATTGAGGAGAGTGCTTCAATGGGCTATTGTATTTGAAATCCATACACCCGCTATGGGAGACACTACCTTAATCTTCCCGACAGAGAGGGAGAGTTTCAAAGAGGGTTACCTGCATGGGTGACTCCATTTGAAATCTACACTCCCTGTGTGGAAGATTATTGTCATGTCTTCCATACAGGGGGTGTATAGATTTCAACTGGAATAGCCCAATATGATCAACCTACCTAATTGTGTCTCTGTTGATGGATCAGGCACCCGGGACAATCTCTCAGCTACCTCGCCGCTGTGATTACAGATTTTGGATCCGACTTCCTCTCCGGTTTTCAACGGCGTGTAATTCCCGGAACCATTGGTCTCTGCCTACAGGTAGAAAATACCACAGAATATGTTTTATTGTTATAGTTTGATCAGTTCCAAATTGGCGAGAAATAGGTTTTTATCTCTCCGCGCGCTAAAGTAATCCAAGCGTACACACGCGATTATGGCCACACGCACACGGTTTTGGACGCACTCGTCATGCATATGATGCACAGTGCGCTTGTTGCCTTCAGCATATCAGCATCCTTCTGTATTCATTCGCTGCTGTAAGGAGGCTTCGCCCATTTGGAATTGATCAAATCATGGACGTTCCAGTGCAAGAACCGGGTCAAGTGCACAGACGCTGTTTCAAGGGAGAATAGGACTGGGTGGGAGAAGGGAATGGAGGGAAGGGGAGGGGGCATGGAAGGGGCACTATCATTCAAAAGTGCTGCTCTATAGGTATGTTCCGTTCTTGTTTCATCCTCCTCTACTGGTTCTTAAAATCTCCTTGTTTCATTTCAAACGACCTGATTTTCCTTTTTTTTGCATTCTAAAACTCATTTCTCACCAACCAAAATATTGGTCCTTAACACAATGATAAAACATATAATTCTTGACAACAATCTAAAATTCACAAACAAACAATGGGTAAGTTTAGCCTATAGATCAGGCCCCCACTCTTTATGCCCCTCCCCATTACAGGACACCACTGGAAGAAGAAAAGGAATGATGAGAACTAAGGAAGCGTTTGCGTTTCCAATGACATACATTGACATAAAGGGTAATGTTTCAAACACATGACATTAGATTATATGAAATGATATTGTGTAATGTTAATTTACTTTTCAAGAAGCATACTATTGTGAGGTTTCTATTGGGAAAGTGAAAACTATTATCACTCATCAAAGCAATACCTTTCTAAATCATGAGACTATTACAAGATTACCCCAAAACAATTTGGGGAACTTGGTCTAAAATCTTGATATGATGCAAGATCAATTGCGGGGATCCAGATGAAATGGTGAGTAAAATCCAAAATGTTAACCATAGCCTTCAAAATTCAAGATTCCCTGTCAAAATGTCTCCCTGGTAAGTTGTGTTACAAAAAATGACCTGAGTAGACGTAGAGGGTTAATCAGTATAGTGCAAATATATATCATTTGAATTTCACTTAATATGAGGGTCATTCAATAAGTTCTACCTCATACCTCATAACTTTGTTATTATATAAGCCAGTCTTATGACATATTACACACTTGTAGCTTGGAATCTAAGCTACAAATCCATAGTAAATTAATCTGAGTAATGGTTGTACTTTTGAAAGCCAAACCTCCATTTAATGTGACGAAAACGGATGAAAAACTATCGCCGAAGTGCTATTAATTTGGCCTATGTTAAGAGATAAAACGTACCTATCGGTCAATTATAGCTGTTCTAAATGTCATATATCTCTTGAACAGACTATAAATAATAACTGTTACAGATTTCTTAGAAGAAAAAAAATTCCCTTTGATTAGCAAGAACAAGATCAGGACAACCATTATATATGTTAGCATATCCCTTAGTTTATTCATAACACTGCCTCTCCTAAGGTGGGTCAGTCTAAATGGACACTAATTCCCAAAACCGTAAAAGACCTTGTAACGTGATAGTCTCTGTAATCAGTATTGTCAAAATATATGTTAGTATATCCCTAGTTTATACATAACACTGCCCTTTTACTATACGGGGACGAGGGGGGGTCAGTCTAAATGGCCACTAATTCTGAAAACCATATAAGACCTCGTAACGTGATGAAAACCGTATAAGAGTTCGTAATTGATAGTCTCTTTAATCAGTATTGTCAACATATATGTTAGCATATCCCCACGTTTATATGCAACACGTGCCTCTCCTATGGTGGGTCGGTCTAAATTGACACTAATTCCGAATACCACATAAGACCTCGTAACGTGATGAAAACCATATATAAGAGTTTGTATAAACGTGATAGTCTCTCTAAGCAGTATTGTCAAATATATGTTAGCATCCCTTAGTTTATACGCAACACTGCCCTGCCCCTCTCTTATACGGGGGTCAGTCTAAATGGACATTAATTCCGAAAACCGTATAAGACCTCATAACGTGATGAAAATCCGTATACGACCTCGTAACGTGATGAAAATCCGTATAAGACCTCGTAACGTGATGAAAATTCATATACGATCTCGTAACATGATGAATAACCGTATAAGAACTCGTAACATGATGAAAACCGCATCAGAGTTTGTATAATGTGATAGTCTCTTTAATCAGTATTGCCAAAATATATAAGAGTATATCCGTTAGTTATAGGCAACACTCCCTTTCCTAAGGTGGGTCAGTCTAATGGACACCGATTCTCAAAACCACAAAAGAGCTTGTATAACTTGATAGTCTTTAATCAGTCAAATCTATGTAAACGATCCTTCGTTTTTTACTGTGGATTGGAAATACACACGGTTTTATTACAGTGTCTTTGTGTTAAATCCATTAGATCCTTAGTAGTAGTCGTCATCATAATGCGGACAGGGTTGCCTTCCACTCATGTTTGTTGTGGGTGCTGTGGATCTTCGAAAGAAAATTGACTTTAAATTGAGAATTCAGTGAATTCTTTTCACAATTTTTTCACTAAGTTAAATCAAATCCTTTAAACTAGATTTCGCATACATGAAATTGTGAGTCTGGATACAGAAATGTGAGCTTTACTAAATAAGAGTCTGTAGATTTTTAATATTTCACCCAAAACAAAAATTCTCTACTATACTCTATTTGGCTTCCTCTGGACAGTGACATAACTTAACAGATGCAGCTTTAACGCACGCGTATGTATCTTCCGCCTTTCAATGCTTGTGTGTATACGCCAGCACCGCGAGTATGCGCGCGCGTTAAGTGCAGCAATTAGTAGAATACGTGGTTACGCCACTGTCTCGTGATGGCTAAATAGACTATCGTGGTAAGCCCCTCCCCCGCACCCTTGTTTACCTCCTCTAAACTTTTGAATTGAGGAAAGGCAGATAGAAACTAGTGTGAAGGGGAGAAGTGGACACACTCAGCAAAGATGAGGGGGCATACACACTGCACAATATGTCTACAATCAATTCTTCGAAGCTACGCCCTCTTCAAAGGTCCCATCTAGCATTTTCCTGTTGCAACTAGACAGAGTTGCCAATCTGATGTAGCTGGTAAAATAATGTGAGTAAACTATTCACTATTTATTAGATTTGTCCAAAACAAAATCAAATTACAGCAATCCAGATCAACTTATTCAAAGAAAAAAAGGAACCCTCACTAGCCAGCCTGTCACAATCTCTTCAAAATGCACCAGTTTAACTGACATCATCATCCCCAACTTAGTTTCAACATGCACACCTGGAACACACATCGGTTGAAGAATACCCTTTTTCCAAGAATGACACTGATATTGCAAACCATTTGACCATTAGCGTAGAAATTATTGATACGAATCAATATCAAATGTCAAAATGTATACATTACAAATATGAGTGGATCAACCCTAATGCAACACTCTATTATGCAGGGATAAAACGATACGCTGTACCTTTCTATGAAATAAAGCAACAATATGATTTGATTCAAACTTATTTTTTAAAAGCAATCCAACAGTTTGAGGAATAATGACCTCCCAATTCCCTACCCAACTCTAGTGTGCAATGGGGTCTGAACCCGCCCATTTTATTTTTACCCCACCCTTTTCATCAAAACACCCCTTTATACTGAAAATTGTCATACCCCACACTTTTCTAGAAATATTGTCAGTCAAAATGTTTGAAACAAACATGAAATGTCATGTAAATAATAGACACAATGTGTCCAAGGCTCAAGATAACAGTTTTTTTACCGGGAGCTACTTTTTTTCAAAAGTAGCACCCGGATCATGGGATTTATTGAGAACCAGGAGCTACTTTCAGTCTACCGGGAGCTAACTTTTTATTAAATCGTATTGTCAATTCGAAATTCGATGTCTTAGGCAAGCTTAGGCATGCAACGGAGGTGGACGAGGGTTTCATCCGCCGGATCATCAACGGGCGCTGGTTTGGACAAAATATCAGCGCTCAGTTGTTTATTTTCCAGCATTACCGGGCGCTATGGCAGGAGGACCGAGGGGTAAAAATCGCCAAGCGCCCGCTTATCTTGAGCCTTGAATGTGTCATACTTGTGAAGGCTACATGGAACATCACATTCACAATCTATGTGATGTGACATTTCAACATAGAACAAATGTACATAACAACTGTCAATTTAATGATCGATGAGTGATGCAAGTAATTGATGCATTGGCCCTTCGAGGATGGCCGAGTTGCATGTTACCTATAGAAGTTTTTTAACCATAAATCATCACAAATCGTTGTTAGCAGATGATGAATCGAATAACGCATTAAGAAAGAACTATAAAGGTAATTTGTCACTAGTCATCGAAATGTTTGTTGTCTGTAAAATGTTTTAAAACAATTGAACATGTATCATATGTAACATTAAACAACTCAATAATGTGGTCAGAGTAATTGGGCTCCTACAACAACAAATGTGTTATTTTTGAACAAAATGTACACAACGAATGTAAAAAATCACACAATAAGTTCTTGTAAATGCTTGCAATTTTAACCTCCATCAGACACCACTCTTTTCATTTTTGATCCACTTTTTTACATGAGCACGTACGTCCCTTTATAGCCATAAAACTCACTTTTGCCTTTTCCCCCAGAACTTAGTTACAATACCTCCCCCCATTCTTTCTTAAGCGTGGTGGGCTACAACTCCCAAGAGTATATTACATTTTGTCAATGGTACATCCTTTACCAACAGGCTCATAGCCAGTGATGGAGGTGGAGGTGTGTGTGGGGGTGGGGGGGGGGGGGGGGGGGGGGGGGTGACGGGTGACATCATCTTCCCCTCATCCAAAAGAAATTACATTGGTAAAAAAGATGCTGTTAGTGGGATGAAGCCAGCAAATGCTTTCTTTAGCAGAACAGGTAAACGCTTTGGGGTGAAAAGGTCCCTTTTTGTCATATTTTCTACTTTCCCCTATGACAAAAAGCCCCATATTTCAGAAACAAAAAGTCAAATCTTAACAAAAATTACCTTATTATAGAGAAAAGGGTATAGGTATGTGCCGCGCTAAAGACCCCCCTTTTCACCCTCTGCTGCTAGCTCTTATGACCCCCCCCCTTTGAGCCTGCATCAGTTTTTAAGACCCCAATTTTATTGAAAATTCAACAACAACAAAATCGCGAAATTTTGCATTCCAAAGCCCTAATTCTTCGAAAATGTTGCGTTCTAAAACCCAAAAATATCGAAAACTTGCGTTCTTGCTAATCAAAATTGAACTATAGGCCAGTTCTCAAGACTTACTTTTTTGAAAAAATCAGTTCCTAAGACCCTATTTTTCGTCATAAAATCCACTCAGTTCAGTTCTGTAGCCCCCCCTTTTTGAAACCCTGGGCGGCACACCCCTACTCAAAAAAAAGTTGAGTGCCCCCCCCCCCCCCCCGGCGCTCTACCAACTGAGCTATAGAGGCAATTGGTATTGAAGCGTTAGAAATGCATCTAAAGGCTTAGGGTTCAACTTCCCATACTTTGTTGATTTATCAACTTCGGTAGGAGAACTAATAGTAGGGGATCCAATAAAAGCAATCGTTTTCAACTTGAACTCAAAATAAATGTTATCAACACAAAGCAGACTTACAAGAAAATACAACACGGCATCGGAAAATATCGAGCGAAAATAATCGTAGGCACACGTTTGACACGATGTTATAATACGAACAAACAATAAATTTGGGGTTGATCTTTGCGTAAGTAATCTATCGTCGTGGCAACGCTGGAAGGATGACAGACATGTCTGTTGCAATTAGTGCGACTATTTTCACGAATAATCATCTTGTAAACGATTTGAAATGTACAATGATCTCATATAACTCGTATCACCATTCTAATTAGTCACAAAGTTTTTGTTTGGTGTCACTTATGAATAGATAGGTTGCAAACTATATTTTTTTCCTATTTTCACAAAATCAAATCGATACAAATATTTTCAATTTTGTGGGGTTGTTATTTCTTTGATTAGATATGTAACAATGACAAAAACCCTACTATGCATGCAAAATAAATGCACCGTTTAGAAATGTGTAGTCTTAGTCAAAGACACCTCGCAAAATTACCTGTCGACCGTAGGCGTCTTTGCGCAAATAGCTATTCTACCATGTAAGCAGTATGTGTCGATCAAACACCGTCGTCATCGTAACACACAATTAGCTGCGCCTAATTCTAAAAGATAGCACTTGATATCGATAACGTCTCCCGATATATCATGACATCATTATCAACCAATCAGCAAGCGCAATTTTTCTGGGATAAATCTTCCGTAAAACAATACAAATCATAACACAAAGATTGTTTACAGAAAGGCGTTTTATTATACTATTTTCACACTCACACTGATTTAAAAGTGGTCACACACCACCACATTGCCTTGATGGAAGGCTAAGAAATGTGAGGATTTTGAACCTTTGGGATGCTATAGTCTGATTCACGATCCCCCGACAAAACAACACGTTTGGTGCCTCCCCCTTCCCCATCTTTAACACTTTCCGCGCGGCAGGCATCTGCAGACGACATTCCAAAATTTCACAAAACGTTTTAAAAATGTCAAAATAATTAAATTTCATTACCATATTTGGAATCACCATGATAAATGCATTAAAATAGTACAAACATTCATAGTATTGGTTCAGTAATTCTTGAGATAGGTTTTGAAAGTTGGGAAAGGTTTCTGAAAAATCTGTTTTGAAATGGTAAAACTAATAGCCGCTTGTAAAGGGCTAAGCTTGTTTTCCTTTTTGGGTATTGGCTGACTAGATTGTGTTCCTTTGCAAAATTTACATTATCAACATTGTCAAAAAATTCTACTTGCAATTTTTGTTCCTCTTCAAGCAGACAAACATATTTTACAATATATTAGGCCCAAGGAAGTGCATGTCCTATGCGGTTATATAGAACAAAGTATTGTTATCACGGTAATCATGATAATCGTTCCACTCATTAAATGTATCACTTTCATTACTGTAGATCGATGTTGGCAGTCAATGCGTGTGTTAATACTTTCCATGCTGCAGACGACATTCTAAAATTTCACAAAATGTTTAAAAAATGTCAAAATTATGGAATTTCATTACTATATTTGGAATCATCATGAGAAATGCATTGACATAAGTACAAACATGCCTAGTATTGGGTCAGTAATCCTTGAAAATTATGAAAGGTTTCTGTTAAATCTGTTTTGTGTACGTTAAAAATAATAGCCGCGTGGAAAGTGTTAAGTCAATTCAGGTAGCTGTGTCAACTGGGAATTCAGTAAAATATACTGGATTTCAGATAAGTGGACGCATTATGTATAAATTCAGTTATGTGTCAGGAATACTCAGTCATTTCAAGTTGGGAGGTGGTGTTAGCGCGTGATCTAATGGAAAAAAGACACTGTAACTTCTGACCAGGGCTTACTGTAAAAGCTGAAATGTTCGCGGTGGTTTTATTTTCGCGCTTTTCGTGCAAAATATTTTCCGCAGAAATTATAACACGCAAAAAATATTATAATAATAAAGTCTCATTAAACCCTAATCATGCCGGCCACTTTTTTCAGAATTTTTTTCCCAGTGGCGAAAAGTGACCCAAAATATCGGTTCGACCCCCCAGGATTTGAACCACGGACCTCCGGCACACGGGTGTCAAGGCTACTGCGCCAAGTATAGGCCGATTAGGCCGAGTCCAGAATTTCTTCGAAAAACTTCCACGCTGGGATATACAAACAGACTGGCTCGTTGGATTCTGTTGGATATGGCAGTGTTAGGGTTATATAGAAACCCAACTTGGAAAATGTTGGAAGGAAAACAAATGCTTCTTAATCAAATGGCAGCAGACTAATAATAGTAATATGAAACTATAACTCATTTTTCAGAGGACAACTTCAGTGGCGGTATTGAGAATGATCATTTGGACTCAAACCCGCAATTCCAATGTTATTCCCTAGCACTGGCTCGTTTTCCCCAGGCCATTTTCTCAAGCTCTGCTACAGAGCCACTCTTAGTCCCACCCCTTCATCAACCTCTCCCCACCCCCTCTCCTACACCAAAAGACAAACTGCTCAATTACAATATAGCTCCCAGGTCACTGACAATCGAGGATTTGGCTGCCAAATACGAGGATCAGAACACACCACACACAGCGGTTGCCAAATAGTGGTTGCCAAACACAGCGGCTGCCAAATACGAGGATCAGAACACACCACACACAGCGGTTGCCAATTAGTGGTTGCCAAACACAGCGGCTGCCAAATACGAGGATCAGAACACACCACACACAGCGGTTGCCAATTAGTGGTTGCCAAACACAGCAGCTGCCAAATACGAGGATCAGAACACACCACACACAGCAGTTGCCAAATAGTGGTTGCCAAACACAGCGGCTGCCAAATACGAGGATCAGAACACACCACACACAGCGGTATGGACCATTCTGATACGAGTATCAGAACACACCACACACAGCGGTATGGACCATCTGGTGACTGCATAGAGAGAGTGTTGGTAGATAATTGACCCGCTGAAGTGTTTCTAGAAATTGGATTCAAATACTAGTAATGAGAATGTTTTCTCTGTCATTATTGGGTGGGTCCATGGTTTCTCCTGATATTTTATTTCACCACTCCTTGTGTGTTAACCCACAGTGGTGTTAACTCTAACACGACCAAATACAGCGACGCAGCCTATCTCCCAGAGCATGCGTGGACAGTTTTCCATGATGCAATCGACCGAGCCTATATAGTGAGTACAATATACTGCGCGGACGTGAAGATGATAGCCGTGGCTTGCCTATGCGGGCCGGCGCTTGATAGGCGGAGGGTCCCTGGATCGATTCCCGGTGGAGTAGCGGCGATTTATTTGTTCAAGAGTAGGCCAGGATTCTGAGAGGCAAAGTAAAGGAATTGAATGAAATACCCTAACCTCAACCCAAAATAAATCATGAAATTATGAAATTACAATTTTTGCATCATGGTTTACACTTTACCACAAAAAAAACCAGGAAATATTGAAATATCAAACATCAAATCTGTTTTTACGAATTTCAAATAGGACTGCCAAAAGATCAACTGATTCAACAACAAAAATGGTTACCAATGTTCTATAACATAATCTTATCATTTTCAACCAAAGTCACAGTCTACCACTGATAAAAATCAGTCAACTGGATTGTGCAGTAAAACAAACAAACAAAAAATCCATACACTTTAAACCGGATATCATTTGATTCAGCACTCAGTTATCAAAGTGCAAACATCTCTCCAACAATTTTTTCCATGCATGATCTTGTTTTAAGCGTTATTTTAGCGACTTCCGAGTGACATCATTAGCAAGTGGCGGCTTACGAACTACTCGTATGGAAACAGGAAAGGAACGGCACTTTGCGCATCTACAAACAGCTTTCTTATAATTAACGGGTGAACAATTAGATATCAAGGGGGTTATCAAGAAGGAATTAGGGTAGGGTTTACCCTTCTAAATTTATTTCTATCATTTTTTCCTACATAGTTGGGTTGATTTTAGTGCATAGCATATATGCTTAGCTACAGTATCATACCACATAGTCTTTATGGAGATTTTATTTTCCCGCTACAATTTTCTTTGTAATTTTCTAGAACAGAACCCCTCCCCCTCCCCCCCTCCCCCGGATATAAAATGTTACATCCCTTCAGAAGTTGACTTGACATTTTCATTTCATACTCTATTTAATGTCTTTTAAAATGTTTTCATTATTTTGCCAAAGTGCTTTTTCAATCACTATCACTCGTAAATTGCACACCGCTTTGATCTCTTTTGGCTTTGATCTCTAGAAAGATAAATGACAAGGAAGAAGTTCAACTGTTCTTTTTTATTGTGCAAAATAATTGATAAATACTTCAAACATTGGTTGATATGTATGTTTTACACTTCAACTTGTGAGTAGACCTATGAATACATTCTATCACAAAAGTTCTGTTCCGGTATGCATCAGTACATTTCAAATTCTATTTGCAGGCGACAATTCACTTTCCACGGCGGCAGGCGTCTGCAGACGACATTTCAAAATGTCAAAGTGTTTAAAAAATGTCAAAATTGTTGAATAAAAATGTCAAAATTTTTGAATTTCATTACCATATTTGGAATCACCATGTGAAATGTATTGGAACAAGTACAAACATGCCTAGTATTGATCCAGTAATCCTTTGGATAGACCTTGAAAGTTGCAAAAGGTTGTATCACAAAAGTTCTGTTCCGGTATGCATCAGTACATTTCAAATTCGATTTGCAGACGACAATTCACTTTCCACGGCAGCAGGCGTCTGCAGATGGCTTGCATCTTAATAGAGCTGGTGTCACCGTTCTCGCAAAGAACTATATCTGGTATATCAAAGGACTTTGGAACTCATCTCAGGATTTTCCCATGCCACCTATTCATTGGAGAAGGAACTAATAATCTCAAACCCTAGAAATGTGGATGGTAATGTTGATATTAATAGAACTGTAATTTCACAATCACATTGTGTAACAAATATCTAAAAATGTAGCAAGAAATCTTGCCTTAACTTTTGTGGTGAATGTGTATCAAAAATTGCTAAGAATGATAATTATGTAACTTGTAATAATTGTACTCTTGATTTTCATCTCAAATGTGTTGATATTTCAGAAATTCAGCATACCTATAATTGGTTTTGCAGAAATTGTTTTCATAAGGTCTGTAATGATGAACTTCCTTTCAATGATGGTTTTATTGATCTCCGATGTAAGATTCAAAAGGGATTAAAGATAGCTCATTTAAATATTCAAGGGTTAATTTACAAGACCGACTATCTTAATCTTTTTATGAATGATAATGCTATTGATGTAATGTGTATAAATGAAACATGGTTAAATAAGGATGTTGATGACGCAGAAGTGAACATTGATGGTTATACTACATTCAGACTTGATAGACAAAACGGGAAAATCTGTGGGGGTGTTTTATGTTATGTCAAGGATGGTATTTCTTCAAAACAAAATGTTGATCTATATGAAGCTGACATGGAAGCTATTTTTGTTGAAATTAACTTGCCAAAAACCAAGCCTATTCTCATTTGTAGTATCTATCGTCCACCAGACTGTACTGTAGACTTCTTAGATAAGCTTGACAATATGTTCCAAAAGTGTAATAATATTTATGATGATGTATATATTTTAGGGGATTTTAACTTAGATCAAGCAAAAACATGTAATTTAAGGAAAGTAACAAGTTTAGCAAATAATTCACACATGAAACAAATCATTAAAGATTATACAAGGATAGCAGTAAATAGTAAAACTAAAATTGATCTAATATTTGTGTCTAAGCCAGAACTTGTTAAATCATGTGGTGTGCACAGCTTAGGCCTCAGTGACCATTCATTAACATATGTTGTTAGGAAATGTAATCAACTTAAACTTCCTCCAAGAGTTGTTAAATCTAGATGTTTTAAAAACTTCAATGAACTTGAATTTATCAATACTATCAAGAATATTAATTGGGATAATATATGCTCTAATAACAGTGTTAATGATGCGCTTCACCAATGGCAGAGTCTTTTTACTGAAGCATGCGATAAGCATGCACCATTTAAAGAGAAAAAAATTAAAGGTTGTCTACCTGAGTGGATTAATGGGGACTTTTTAAAACTAAGTAAAGACAGGGATTACTATTTTGCAATGGCGCATAAAACAAATAGTCAAGAAGATTGGAATAAAGCTAAATCACTCAGGAATAAAGTAAACAATATGAGATATTATTTGAAAAAGAACTATTGTAATGATGCCATAACTAGTAATATGCATGATAGTAAAAAATTATGGAAAACAATTAAGAAAATTGTACCTAACAAAAAATCAGTTGTGCCTACTTCAATTTCTAACAAAGAGGGTCAATGTTCTGGCAATAGTAAAGACATGGCAGATGAATTTAATAAGTATTTTACTTCAATTGGTGATAAACTAGGCAGTAAATTCAATGAGCATAATAATGTAAAATGTCCTTGTAATAGTGCATGTTTAAGTGACAACTGTATTGGTATTGACAATAATTTTAAATTTGGTACAATTTCAGCTGAGTTTGTCTTTAAACATATAAATAAAATGCAAAATAGTAAATCACCAGGACTAGATCAGTTCAATGTCAGGTTGTTGAAATTGGCTGTGCCCTTCATTTCAAATTGCATTGCTCATATCTGCAACCTGTCTCTGAATGATTCTAGTTTCCCTGATGGTTGGAAGAAAGCTAAGGTGACACCAATATTCAAATCAGGTGACAAAACAGAAGTAGGTAACTATAGGCCCATCTCAGTTTTACCAATTGTTTCTAAAATCATTGAAAGGGCTGTTCATGATCAATTATATGTTTACCTAACAAATGCAGGTTTACTTTCAAATGCTCAATCTGGATTTCGGCCCAAACATTCCACTTCCACTACTCTTCTTGATGTACAAGATTTCATTTTGAAAAATATGGATGATGGATATGCTACTGGTGTAATATTTATTGATTTAAAAAAAGCATTTGACACTGTAAATCATGAAATTCTCCTTACGAAACTTAAGCATTACGGTATTAATAATAATGAACTCTTATGGTTTGAGTCATATTTAAGCAACAGATTACAGACAGTAAATGTAAATTCAAGTTTATCTGATTTCAAACCTATTAACATAGGCATTCCTCAGGGTTCTATCTTAGGCCCATTACTCTTCATAATTTTTGTTAATTGTTTACCTGAAGCTGTAGATGGATGTAAGACTGTAATGTATGCCGATGATACTTCATTAATGTATAAAGCTAACAATATGTGTGATCTTCAAATTCAATTAGAATCATGCTTAAATAAAGTAGCTGACTGGTTCAAAGCTAATAAACTTACTCTGAATGTTGACAAGACTAAGTTCATGATATTTGGTACTAAAAAAATGCTCGAGAGGTTCCAAGATGTTAAACTAACTTACAATAATTTGACTATTGAAAGAGTAGATGAATTTAAGTACCTGGGTGTAAAGTTAGACAGCAACCTGTCTTGGTCGGCTCATGTTGATTATTTATGTAAAAATGTCAGTAAAAGAACTGGTATCATCAAACGTATGAAACATTTTCTTCCATATCAGACTATTGTAATGCTATCAAATGCTCTTGTTATTCCTCACTTTGATTATGGAAGCACTGTTTGGTCAAACTTTTCTGCTGAGTTTCATAACAAATTACAGGTACTTCATAATAACCTAGCTAGGATAATTCTATCAGCTGATATTAGAACACCAACAAATGATATGATGGATATACTTAAATGGGTAAAACTTGATAAAAGATGGCATAATCACCTAACTCTTATTGTGTATAAATGTTTGAGAAATTTAAGTCCATCATACATATCTGCCCAATTTGAATTTGTTCATAACAGCCATTCACATCTTACAAGAAATCACACAAGTAATACATTGGCTGTGCCAAAATTTAAATCCAATTCAGGCTTGCGCACATTTCATGTTAGGGCAGCATATGCCTGGAATAGCCTACCAGCAGCAGTCAGAATTGAACTGGAGAACATGACTGTGCACCAATTTAAGTCTAAGATTAACGGACTCTAATTGTGTGCAAAGTACTTCTTAATTATACATGTAAATATTATTTTGCTATTTCTGTTTGATTCATGTATTATGTGTAAATAGTTGAACATGTCTTTGTAAATACTGTATTATTTTCTGTATGATGAGGGCCTGCTTGGAAAGCAGTGCTTGACACTGAAGCTGTTTACCCTCAATAAAGAAAGAATAAACAAACAACAACATGTTTCTCAAAAATGTCAACATTTTTTAATTTCATTACCATATTTGGAATCACCATTACCGTATTATCCCTATTAAGCGCCCAGGGCGGTTAGCAAAGTCATTTTGGGTAGGCGCTTATTAAGTTACCTTTTTTAAACTCTTTTATCGTAAACACTGTGGAATTCGGCATGTTGCACTAGCGGAAAACCATGTGCGATCAAAAAGTAAACTGTTTAAAATTTGGGGGAAAAATAAACATTGCGGCGTCGCAGTGGTCTCACTGTGGCTACATTACATGACGTCAATGTCCCGACAAGCTTCAAATGCCCTTTCGAAAACTTTGTTTATTCTCGGTAGTTAGGAGCATGCGCTATGTTGTATTTAAGCCATGAATAAAAAACAAAGATGGTGGCTCGCATCGGGGAGAGAGCGGGGGGTGGCAGGATCAAACCAGGCTTATTGGTACTGCTTTACTGAAGGACGCCGTGGCGAAAAATGTTGTTGTACAGTGCTACGGTAATTGAAAAGGTGGGCGCTTATGAGGGATTGTTTGTTGGTAGTCTTTGTGAAAAACGGGGGTGGGCGCTTATAAGGGCATGGGCGGTTAATAGGGATAATACGGTACATGTGAAATGCATTGGAATAAGTACAAACATGCCTAGTATTGATTCTGTAATCCTTTGGATAGACCTTGAAAGTTGCAAAAGGTTTCTGAAAATCCAAACAAAGTTAGTACTATTTACCTCAATTTATCTTCTACCCTGTTCAAGCCACGTTACGCAAACATATTGTGACGCAAATAGTATATCAACCCGCAGTTTGACATTAACATCTAATTATGATACTAAATGGCCATAAAAAGAAGATAAAATTAAAATTATTATATTACCCTTTTGATAATGTAATACCATAAAGAGGTCAGTTCAGAGAACGGTGATTAGTGTCATATTTTAAATGTAAGATTAATTGAAATGCATTTTAATCGTCCATCAGTTTTTAGTCCATTATATTGCTAATTTTGTAATGGTCGTCATTTTTCCAAAATTAATGGCTCTCAAATAGCACAGGGGCATTTAAATCAATGTAATATGTATTGGATATACGTGACATTCATACACTTTCAAGCTCCCAGGGCAGGGGGGGGGGGGGGGGGGCAAACATGGTCCATTAAAGGCATATTATGTGATCTTTTCCAGGGAGCGCCCTCTATTCATGATTTTTTTTAGAAAGTAGATTTTCTTGCAGATTTACATTTCTGATCATAAATCGTACATACATTCCAAGTTACAGAGCGATACGATTCCTAATTACCTCAAAATCATGGTTTTAGAGTGAATTTAAACTAGAGTAAAATAAGTTGTCGGTAAATCCGACAGTTTATTTTCACTCTAAAACCATGATTTTGAAGTAATTAAGAATCGTATCGCCCTGTGACTTGGAATGTATGTACGATTTATGATCAGAAATGTAAATCTGCAAGAATATCTTCTTTCATTTTTTTTCCGATGTTGAGGCCGTTCCCTGGAAAGATCACATAATATACCTTTAATGCCTGTAAATCAGGCAAAATGTTATTGTATAACATATTGTATTGTAAAATATTTATGGATGTTTTACTATAAAATGCTCTCAAAAGTGCAAGTGACATAATAGACAATGCAATTGAATAACTTACAGGCGGTTTTAAATGGATTATATGAAAATATAATAATAACATTCCGAACATATACAGATTTGAAGATTAAGGGTGCCTTATGTATCTCAATATTTATAATATAAATTGTTTTCAAAGAATAATATTTGTACCTAGAATATTAAACAAATTGATTAATAATAATATTTCAAACAATTTACAAATGGTGACCTCAATTGTGTTAGTCTGACAAAACAAATAATAATTAATAATTATATCGGAGTATATCTTTTAAACAATTTATAAGGATGCAGTTAAATGTTTTGTTTGTGATTTATTTTTAAAACAAATATTGATGAACTGATAAATATTTGGCAGACATTTCACAGGCATTCTTCGCTAATTTCTCACTTACTATTCATTCTAAAATTGCCTACAAGCTGATAAATATGTCATCAAAATCAATGTTATTGCCAAATGAATACTATTTATGTCAATATCTGATAATCTCAATTGCTTAAATAAATAATAGACAATAGAATAATCTCAAGCTGGCAAATTTAACTATAATATTTTGTAAACAATTTACAAGATAAGGTAAATTTATATTTGCCAGAAAAAAACAATATCTGATGCCAAAGTTCCTGTTTGGATACAGAAATTGCTCCATTTGTTTTATTTTCAATAGAATTGCGCACAAGCTGATATGCCCAAATCTAATTTCAGAATCTACAATGTAGCTAAATGTTTATGTAAAAATGGTATATGATCTCTTAACCCTAACCCCCTGAGTGCTAAAAAATGCTAATCCTAAGTCCCTCTCCATACGCATGCGCCGTCGGTTTTCGATGACGTAGTCAACCGAGCCTATATAGTGAGCGCAGTATACTGCGCGAATGTGTAGCTGAGGGCCGTGGCTTAGTGGTTGGAACATGGGGCTTGAGAACAGAGGGTCCCCGGATCGAATCCCGGCAGGTTCCCGAAGATTTAGTTGGCGTTTTTTCCTCGAAAATCGTGATCCCCGTCAAAAACCCAAAACCGGGGTTAGGGTTATGAATATCAATATCTGATTTTGAAGAAACTGTTTACATAATATACGCTTGGATCATAAATCCCGATCTAGTGCTAACTCACAATAGTCCTAATATTTTTTTCTTTAAACAATAGACAGCAATTCATTAGGTTCATCACACATTGATGGTACCAGCATCCAAATGTTAATGTCGAAATGGTCTGAAATTACAGTAGACATTTCAGACCAATTTTCAACTCATTTATGGTAATTTTAACTTAACAAGTTAACATTTGTGATAGTTTGGGGGTGGGGTGGGGTTTGATCTAATTAGGGCACAAGGATTGTGGTGATGGGGGGGGGGGGGGAGGGGTACCCTCATGCCTTTATGCCCCCCCCCCCCCCCCCCCCCCCCCCCCCATTTGGTGATGTACAGTGATTCATAATGTTATTGTGACATCTATTTAATAGTGATGATTATCGAAAACAGTGACTTCAAAAAATGCTCAAACCGTAAGCTTTGCTTGTGATAATTATATCTGTCGTTTGTGGTGGGTATGTTTGATATCAAAATAAAGAACACATAATTATAGAAATCAGTTTTAGTATCTTAGCTATAATGTTGTCATGTTTTCTATTGTAATTACTTTCCAACGTTATATGTCACTATGTCAATTTGGCACATCACAACTATGGATTCTGAAGAAATTTGAGATACGTCACTATGCGATACATCAAAAATAAATCTGCATGGGTTAATTTGTTCTTTCTTTCTATTTTACTATCTATTCCGTAGACATCATGTTAAATACGATCAAAAGTTTTTGTAAACAATAACGAAAGATAAGATCGGTCCAGAATGTTGAGATGTTCAATTCCTGTTTACAATGCTTGTTATCAATTGATAGGGTGTACAAGTAAAGTGCCCTAAATCAAAGTTCACTTCATTTCAATGCTATTACACTTCTATCTGGCACGCATACAAGAGATTTTGGCCCCTTTCATGCCCTCCTAGACCAGATTTACGCTAAGAATTTTGACAACACCGTAAAACCACTTAATATCGCGAGGGATGTAATTTCGGGAGATGTGAGGATTCATGAAATTATATACCTGCAAAACTGAACATTTTGCATTTAAAGTAACAGTAAAATTTCCAGATTCGCGAAAATAGCAGTAATTATAAATTTGCGAAATAAAGTATCCGTGAAATAATAGTGTTTTACAGTATGCTGCTCTTTATTCTGTAAATCTGGTCTAGGAGCATAAAAGAGGGCTAGAATCACTTGAGTGCCTGCATTTTAACTGCACTATTACAAATCTTTTCATTCCATACAATATGTATGACAAGGAATCCCTGGGTGGACAAGGAATATAACCAGACTATAAGTGGTTTATGCTTTTGTACAGCAAAATGGGGCTTCAGATCCAATTATCTTTAATTCACCATCTACATCAAGCCTTTAAGAACTAATCAAACATACAAGTCTTTTAATACAACCTCCACAGCAGGCTGACAAGGTGGTTTGACAATGTGGTTCTGAACAATAGATTTTCAGTATTGGACCGCCCCTCTCCCCTCTATCTTTCATCCTCCTTAAATACTAGGTTTATGTCACTTGTAAGATACTAATTTTACCCTGAGCCTTATGCATCATTTGTGCCCAATGGTCTAATTTTTCTAATTTTGTGAACATTTCTATAAATTGGGGGAGGGGAGGGGTGGGGGAGGGGGAGGGGGAGGGGTGGGGGAGGGGAGGGGTGGGGGAGGGGGAGGGGTGGGGGAGGTTGTCTTAGCCCATTTGTGTTCAATCTAGGCAAACGATTTGAGTTCAGGTACTAATGGGTTTAATTTTCAAAGGAAGCTAGTAGTATAGCTATGGGTCAACTTAAGATTAAATCCAATAAATATCATGATATATATAGATTTTTTTGGTTAAATATGGTACCTTGCGTCTCTTTTGCTTGCAACTCCGACACAACTGCATGACCTGCTCAATGACGAAGAAGGAGAAAATTCCAATGAGCACCACCAAACCCTTAATCACCGCATTGTTAGCCATGTTGTCAGCTCCGTCAGCTTCGCCGTGATCATCGTGTCCGGTTGTTGTTACTTCATCGCCGCATCCCGGGATAGCCGTTGCTACAACGGCGACCTCGTCTTTGTGACCGTGGATCCCAAACGCCTGCAAGTGAGAGAATTGCATAAATTTATAATAGAGTGTATACATGTGGCAATAATCATAGGCACCATAGTTGAGGGGGTGGGCAAAAAATAAAAGTGAACCAACAAGGACTTTACCAGGTTGTCTGTCACAGGCTGTCAACTTTTGAGAATTGCCGCCGAGTCAGAAACTGGGAGGCAGCGGGAAAGGTTACATGGCAACAAACCAACAGTACCAATCTCAACCATAACTCCTTGAATATCGGGGAGGTGATCCCCACCCCCTCTGGCTACGTACGCCAATGCCATTCTCAGAGTGAGATAAGTGGACATGCTGCAAAGAGAAGTGATACAGAGTCTGGGGGCATCAACTAATACCTGAGGGGTAAGGGGGAAATGCCAAAAATAAAAGCTTTTTAATTTTTTTTAAAATACTTTTCTTTTACAGTTTTGGCTCATAAAGCCAATCCCATGGCACATCAGTGGCTTCATCCCCCAAACTATAGAAGATATCCAACGTGGCAGCTATATTGTATATGGGGCCTTGTGGCGTCATACACTTTCACACAGGTAATGGCTGTCGACTGGTTTTTTTGCTATGACGTGATATAACTCCGTCAAATTATGGAATGCAAATCACGCACAAAGGTGCATCTTCAACAGGTGTTGCTACAGGTGCTAATATGAAAAAGGGGGGAGTGTCTTGGTTTGAATTTCAAAATGGATTACACACCGTTCCCAAATGTGACGCCTCATATAACGAGGTAAATCTTTATCACCATGAAGGCTTAAATTGAGAAAAAGATAAAAATAAGTTTGTCAAATATAAAAGAATATTGAAAGATATCCATTCTGTTTTTGTCTCCTATTGCTAAAACGTCAGAAAATCATGGCTATGCATGTAAAGTTTCTTGAGGAAAGTGTTAAAAGCTTATTTTATCAAAAGTAGACAGATGTGATGTACCACATATCAACACAGGTCTACTTTCATGACAGAGATATGTTTCAAGGGATTTTGGTCTTTTCTTTTTTATGAAAGGCATCCATATTTAACAAATTATTGTCCAATTTGCTCTCAAATTAGCCCTCCTCGTGAGGCTGATATTTTCACAACTCAACCTATCTAGGAAAATAGGGAAATGCTGAGATTGAATATAGAAACACTGAATTATGTGGGGGTTATCGGGTTGATAGCGTTTCTTGGATTACGAAGAAGTTCCTCGATTTGTGGGCTTAGAGAGGGGGGGGGGGGGGCTTGTATGGTAAGGCTATCTCAAATTAGGAATATCAATGGCAGTAGAATGTCACTCCATAACCCTAACTCTACTACACCACATGGCAGGCCCGTAAGCAGGATTTTTTTAGGGGGTGGGCGTATTTTTTGGAAAAGGTACATTGGTACCCAAAAAAATCGTAAAAGGTTGCCCCCAATTTTTTTTTAGTCATCTAAAATTTCGGGGGGGGGGGGGGGGGGGGTGTTTTATAACCTGGCGTGCAGGTTTTTGGGCTACAAGACGGACCCAGGCTATATAACGAGGCGAATATACTTCGCCGAGTGTGACTGACAGCCGTGGTGTAGTAGCTAGGATCTGGGCCCTGGTGCTGGAGGTCCGTGGTTCAAATCCCGGCTTACGGGGTGGGGGGGGTCGGGTGACCTTTCTGGTGAATTTTGGGGGTCGGAAAACAAATCTGTTGCCGTGTGGTGTACTAGTTAATAAGTAGACAAACGAGACGGTTCTCGAATGGCACATCTCGCCTGCTTACATTATACAGATTGGATTGATCATCCTGAATATTCACAATTTGACAAATTCTTGTCCAGTGAGATGTTTTAAATTCCCACATGTGGGATTCACAAAACAAAACAATCATTTTCTTTTGTTGTCTAATCAAAAGCCAATATTTGCTTGAACTGGAAAATAAATAATTTTCTAAAAAAAGATGTATTAACTAATAACACTCTCTGCTGTAAATTCATTTGTGAATGATGATGGGCCAAGTCATTATGTCAAACTTCACTATTAAAAAATCCTCTGCTTACGTGCACTAGCACTCAGACTCGCTGGCACCAGATGACACAATATGAAGCATATAATGTGACGTGATCAAGCGAAATAAGTCGCATGTCGGCAGTTTTCAATTTTGATATTTGTCCATCATTTACAAGCAGGTGGAAAATGCTTCAGTAAAATGGTCCAAACCCTACTAAAATGGAATTTCTAGTTTTTAAGTTACAAACAATTTACCAACTGAGAAACTAAGTAAATCATTAAGAATTGTTCGCTTCTTTTTACCTATATAACTCAAAATCAATATTCCCGACGTCCGACTCCTGGCTAATTCTGCTTGAACGCGCCACAAATATTAAAATCTATTAATACAAAAGTATTATTTATTATGTATAACCCAAGCCAGATAATATGTTGCATGCTATTCACATTTTGTGTCACCTTTTTTTCT
The DNA here is from genome assembly GCA_035610835.1 of Ophiura sarsii. Taxonomy (NCBI): domain Eukaryota; kingdom Metazoa; phylum Echinodermata; class Ophiuroidea; order Amphilepidida; family Ophiuridae; genus Ophiura; species Ophiura sarsii. The sequence goes on from CM069456.1 coordinate 32,984,014, forward strand.
CATATATATTCTATTGGGAAGTATAGTGAGGAAAGTGACTACGATTTTGCATTAGGCGGCAAAAAACAAAAACCCTGTTTTACGGGCGGACGGACCTGTCAAGTAAGGTCGGTCGGTCAGGCGGTTTTTTTATCCTAAAATATCATCAAAATCTGCAGAAATCAGGAAGTTTTCTTAAAAAAGCCTGTTCTGCGATTTATTTAGTTTTCCGAACAAAATTCATCAAAATGTTCACAGAAATTAGGGAGTGTTCATTATTTACACCAGGGGAGGGAATGGAGGATTATAGTGTTTTTGAACCGGGTTTTTTTCCAAGTTCCCCCCATCTCAAGTTTTTAAAATTTCAGGTTCCCCCCTGTTTGTCCCCCAGTGTCGTAACTATAGGTTTGATATTTGGGGGCGAGGGCTGACAAGATTGTCTTTACTAAAGTAAATCGCACGTAGCGCGCAATTTTTTTTAAAAATTGAAATTTGTGTTCCCCCCTTAGTTAATCATAAAATGTTGTGTTCCTCCCTGTCTTTACAGTTGTTTTTTTGTGTCCCCCCCCCCCCGGCGTAAATAATGAACACTCCCTTATGAAAAAAAAAAAAAAACAAAAAACGCCCTACCAACCGACCTTTTAGAAATAGAACTTTTAGATTTTTTTAAAATTGACCATAAAGTGCCAATAATGTGATTTTTTTTAAAAATGTATATATGTAAAAAAAACCATTCCTAGAGAAGTGTCTTCAGATGATGTTAGTGCAATTTCAGCATTTGGTCAAAAAATATATATAAATCTGCATTTTTAGTGAAATTTGATACCCAAAATGGATTCTCCGACTCATTTCCTTTCCAAAAATGTACACTTTTATATACATCACATTAATAGTTGAGAAGTTACAGCGCTTGATAAATTTCATGTTTAAGGGTTAACAGCCTCTTAGTGCAACTGCAATTAATATTTACAAAAATAAACTCAACTATGATTCTGATTGCGTTAAATGGTAGTTGACATTTATTTTAAACTCTGATATTCTGATATTTACAAGACAAAAATCAGCGTGCAAATGTTAAGAGTTTGCGTAGGAGTGAATAGACAATGACACTTTCGTGAGTTTCAAGGAGCTCTCGATAAATTTTACTTCATTCGTCAATCTCTCTACGAGATCGCTGGAAATGGGTGAAATTTCAGCTCAGGTAAAGATTTAACATAAAAACATACATGCTCAGTAAAAGGATTCTGACAACAAGATGGTCCGTCTTTTAATAGAGATATTTGTTTTATACGGAGTCGCAGATGCCTATAGTTTTTAAAGCGTGGGTAGATGCTATATTGGAACCAAAACAATCATCAATTTGAACATGTGTCCTGCTTTTAAAATCCAACTAACATTAAATACATTAACATGTATTAAAAAAATCTTTTGTCTCAAAGCTCCCTTGCGCGTTAGTTAATTAGTTAATTGGTGCGCGTTAGGAAAAAAAAAAAATTATATATTTTTTTCAAACAAATTAATTAAAAATCCCAAGGTTTCACCGATTTTTCAGATTTTCATTGATCACATCGTACTAAAGGTCACCTTTTTTTTTACAAGGATTTCAATATTTTATATTTATAATTTCTTTTTTAAAAAAACCTAAAAAAAACCACATTCCGCATTAGCTTTTGAAAAACTGAAGAGCCTTAACATATAACAAATCTTTTTTTTGATATAGCCTTAACATGTAACATTTTTTTATTCAATATATCCTTAACATGTCACAAATCATTTTTATAATATGGCCAAATAATTACCACCCATATAGAGTGAGACATGGCCAGCCCATAGAAATTGCCTAAAATGGTAATTTAGTTCATCCATTCATTCGAGATTGTAGAAACAAATTAAAATTGCATACAAGTCTTCTGGTCTGAAGTGCCCTCATTTATTTCTTTATTGTTATATATTGCTGCAGACATAAATGTAGTGCTATAGTTTGATCGGTTCCAAATTGGCGAAGCCTCCTTACAGCAGCGAATGAATACAGACAGATATGGGCACACATGCATGAAGGCAACAAGCGCACCATATGCATGAGTGCTCCCAAAACCGTGTGCGTGTGGCCATAACAGCGTGCATATTGCGCTTGGATTACTTTTGCACGAGGAGAGATCAAAACAGAATATTTCTCGCCAATTTGGAACTGATTAAACTATAGTTATAAGGACTATAAATTTTCATATCAGGGGCTTATTCGGGTCAGGATATGCACACATTTCCTTGCAAGACATACGTGGGTAATAATATTTTCTTTTCAAAAAGAAAGAATTTCCAATCGAATGGTAAGTTACATTCTTTATTTTCAGACTAAAGAATTCATTCTAAAAATACCGTGCCCATAGTGGGGTGTTTCAGTTGACATTGCCCAAGGCCAAAAACAAAAAAAAGTTGACTTGCCCTTTCCGACCGACCCAAATTTTCGGAAATATAGGGTCGCTATTTTTCTTTTTTCTTCAAAACAATTTTTTGTTTTGTTGAAAGAAGCACATAACAATAAAGAAAGATGAAACGTGTTTTTGAGTAGTATCTGCTTGTTTAAAAATCAACCCAAAAAAATCAAAAATCAAAACAACAAAAAAATCAAAAAAAATTCTTTAGAACGTTTTTTTGTGCAGTAAATTTTCAAAAATTTTCAAAAACAAAAAACAAAAAACAAAAACCCAATCCCACCGTCCGACCCTGACTTTGACCCTCAAAGGGCAAGTCAACTTTTTTTTGTTTGGGCCTAATCTTCCACACAGGGAGTGTATATTTCAAATGGAGTCACCCATGCCGGTGACCCCATTTGAAATTCACACTCCCTGTGGAGAAGATTTAGGTGATGTCTTCCCAAGGGGGTGTATGGATTTCAAATGGAATGACCTAATTTCCTTGCATGGGGCATCTTAAATTACCCACCCCCAGACATGGGTCAAAGGTTCCTCGTTTGCTTTGCCATCCAAATGTTATTGAATTTTCTTTGTTTTTGTATCACCGGGATCCAGTAGGCCTACAACATATACAAAAATAAATAAAGTCTTTTTTTTTAAACAAGATTTATAGCTTGACCATACATAAATATATAAAGGGAACTCTCTGCATCTAAATTTTCAGATTTTCGTATCAAGGTTACCCTACCATTCTAGCCACTGATCTAGCACGAAAAAAGTCAACCGTGATATATGTGACGCAGCACATCAAAAAGGGGGACTTTGCGGCTGTGTGTTTGTCAAAATATAGATGAAAACGGACAGAAAATAATAAAGGAAATAATAAGAATTTAGGGAGTCATTTGTGATGCAATCTGTGAAAACCCGCCAATGTCGGGATTTTTCATATTGGAGATATTTATATCATAAGAAAGCTGAATCTGTGCTGATTACAGAACTGTTTTGATCATTTTTCTACGATCACTACAAAAAGTGTCGGTTAGCCTACCGACCGGCACCGACCAGTGTAGCTACATCCCTGAAAGTTTTTAAATTCTCTCGTCTTTTTCAAAGTGTAAAAGGTCATATGAAGGCGAAAACCATTTCCCCGCTTCTCAATCCCAAACAATTTACCTGTTCGTGAATGTTCTATGCACCTTTTATTTTCCTTTATAACAAGCACCTATAAAGTTCACCTATAAAGTTCAAACATGGTTCTTTTTCACTACAACCAATTCTTCTATTGTATACTTCCAGGTGTGCTTAAAACAACTTTTGTTTGTTTGAATGCATACCTGCCAAAAACTCTCGATTAGGGTTGGGCGGTGTATGCTTATTTAATTGTCAAACAGTTCCACAAAAGTGTGAATCAATATCACTTTGTATAGTAAGATGTTGGAGACTTGGACTTCCACAAATGCTACTCCTGGATGGGTACCAATTCTTGAAAGGCAATACAGCATCTCCAATGTCAATCAAAATGTTCAACAATTTTTGAAATTTTCCACAAATTTCCAAATGTTTTCACAAATTTAAAATTAAAAAAATTAAAAAAATGCAAACATTTCAAAATATTTCCAACAAAAAAACGGTCCCATAAAGCAGGAACGGTCTCATAAAGCAGGTTCATGTAATATTGATAAATAAAACTTATGACATAACCACTCTTTGTGTTACCTATATATCACACTCTGCTATCTGTTTCTTTAAATTTATATGACCGCCTCTTTTCCTTTTTAAAGGATTTTTTTATTATTTTCTCTGTTCATACTCTATATGCAGAGCTCCCCCATGAGAAGTTTATCCTACCCCTAGCACTATGTATTTATTACTACAATAACTTCCCAATAATACATGGTATTAGATTACAGTTTTGTAAGAATATCATGCTGTTTACATATCTTTGGGTACGCACCAGGTCCCTGGTTGAGTGTTAAAAATTCCTAGGAGGTGATAGCGTTTCAATATACCATTTTTTTTCTCAAAAAGTATAATGACTTGCCATAGTTCTGGGTTCTTTTGGTTGGAAAAAGTCCATTTATCAATTTACATGGTATGTGAGAGAGGATGAGAATTTCTTTATGCAGGCTTGAGTCTTGAGCCTTGAGAAGGTGTGTACATGACCCTTTTTTGACTAAATAAGTTTGGTCTAAGAACTTTGAACGTCAACAAAGTTGTCATAAACTGAGAGTGGAACCAAAGTTCCTTAACCATTTATATTCCTAACTAACATGACAAGGTACATGTAGTACAATAGTACAAGGAACTATATAATTATGCAAATGCATCTACCTATCTACCAAGACACTTATTATAACCTACAATTGTGGTCATAATTAGTTGGAGCACCCTGATAATAATTACACTTTAATGTGACCCTGTTTCTGCAATATATCTCCCCCAAGTCCCCCTGGCCAATATTGACCCCCTTCCAGTATCCCTTAAACCAAAAAGCATGTTTCAACCAGGGGAAGAGGGGAGGATTTAATGACATGCGGACATGTGTTCCAACAATATTGACTTGAGAGCGTTTAATAATAGTAAGTTCATACCCTGTATCTCTGGACACTTAGCTTAGCTTGTCAATATTTCTCAACTTTGGGGGTAAATCTGATTGATTTCTGTGATGCTACATGTATGTATACTGCAAACCAGGGTAGCACTGGCTCAAAATGTGAGGAGTCCCATTACATTTTTCAGGACCCTTTAACCCTAACACTCCCGGTGGATTTTCCAACGAAATTTTTTTCAAGCCAAAAAAACACACACAACAAGAGGTGCCACGCCCCGGGGTTTGAACCCACGACCTCTCGGTTACAAGTCGAACGCTCTACCAACTGAGCCACGGGGGGAGCTATGCTGGGCGAGTGTATTCGCCCAGCTATGTAGCCCGGGGCCATTATTTCACCCAAAAACCTCAGCGCCAGGCGGAACCGACAGGCTGGGAAATGGGATTTCATGGGGTGCGGGGCTGTAAGGGTTAAGGACTTCAAAAACTAAATTTAAGGGTCCCCCCAAAATATAAGGGTCATGAGTTAGAGCCTATGATTAGGGGTTAATTAGGGGTTAACTATCTCGGGTGAACTGCAGGCCATGTGCATACATTATTATGCAGTTCGAATCTTCCGTCCCATACTTGCAATGCATTAGTAAAGACCAATTATTCTGAACATTATGTCACTGGAGTGAACTTGGTCAGACCAAGTTTATTAGAACTTGGTCAGTTTGGATACCTGCATGAATACACTCTTATAGTAGCAGCCAAAAAATGCAGTCGAATTATTTTTGTTTGAATTTTATCTTTTTAGGTATTTTTTTAATTTTTTAAAAATTGGGATTTTTTTTTAAAAAAATATAATTTTTTTAATTTTTTTTTTTAAATCCTAAAAAAAAATTAGGATTTTTTTTTTTTTTTTTTAGGAAACAAAATTAATTGTCTGTACTTTGGAACAAAAAAATGTTATTGATATTTTTACAATATTATGGTGATTTTTTTTAAATTTTGGTTATTATTATTTTTTTGTCAAGTCAGATTCTCACTGCATAATAATGATAAAATCGGACGGATTTTTTCGCATGATACACAAATATATTGGTCTCGCTATGAGTTTTAAAAATATTGTTTAAAACTCATAGCTCGACCAATATCTTTGTGTATCACGCTCAATCCATCCAATTTTATATCATACCTGACCTGATCCGTGTAATTGGACAGTGGCTTTTTTTTGTTGGCTAGAAAGAACACTGTATGGAATGCGGTCATGACAGCGATTCTATGGTTTTGTGCATCTTTTATCCTACGCCTTTTTGTGCATCTTTTATCCTACGCCTATTCTGGATTTTAAGGAGTTTTTTTGGCTTGGTATGTCTGCAGTAACGACAGCAGTCGTGAATGGTCGCCTTTTGGGCTTTTTTGTCCCCTTGTAAAGATCATATACTCACATGAGGCATGAGATGCATGACAGCATCACCACTGAGCGTGCCCACTGCCACGGCAACCAAGAACGACAAAAGTCTTCCGTAGATGAGCGGGAATCGCTGCATACAGGGAACCACCAGAATACACACTATGGAAGCCATGCTGATAAGTGTCACTGCGGCAAAAGCGTAACCCCAAACTAAAAAGAAACAGAATAAAGAATGTTTTAGTTAAATCATGAAAGATAGAAATATAAAACAGAAACTTAGCTGTGAACATCTACGGTAATAATCTATCACATCATCCTTGCCACTCATGTGTGTTAACGCTTTCCATGCGACAGGCGTCTGCAGACGACATTCAAAAATGTCACAAAATGTTTCAAAAATGTCAAAATTATCTAATTTCATTACCATATTTGATTATTTTGAATCAACATGAGAAATGTATTGAAATAATTACAAATATTCCTAGTATTGGGTCAGTAATCCTTGAGATAGACTTTGAAAATTGGGGGTTTCTGAAATCTGTTTGTAGGCCTATATGGTGAAACTAAAAGCCGCGTGGAAAGTGTTAAGGGGCCCCACACTAAAAGAAACAAAACTAAAAAGAAACAAAACAAAATGTTTAGCTAAAAATATGAACGGAAACAAATATTATCTATCCTTTCATTTTACTGACAGCCCCTGGGGGCCACTCATCAAGGGTTAAAATACTTTTTTGGCCATGAGGGCTATTTTGAGCAAGCTCTGCCAAAAATTGCTCTTTAGTACATTTTCCCATAGGCCAATATTTTTTCAGGGGGCTATTTTGTGAAAACTAGGGGCTAATCACCCTTCGCCCCTGTGTATTTTGAGCCCTGCCACTCATGTATAAAAGCTGTAATCATTCGTGTGAATCCACTCTCAAAAACTACCCCTTAACGCGGAATCTCAAAAAGGAAAAAGTGACACTTAACCATAACTCTACCCCCCACCACTTTTTTTCAGAATTATTTTTCAACATGGAAAATTGACCAAAATATCCCCCAATCCCCGGGATTTGAAGAAAAGAATAGATTGACATGAACTTAATGTAACAAATCCCATCTGTCCTTATCCTACAATAAATCCAAACAGTACTGGAACCCCCTGCCCCCCCACCCCAGCTTCCAGTTACACCATCAGTAAATGTACAATATATAAATAGTCAAGAGGCAGAAAACCAAACGAGTCAAAATAAATAGCAGTCCCCCATTACCAATCAATTTTAATCAGCGCGTTAGTTTTCTTATAAATAAATAATCCCATTGACTATTTCTGGGTCGCGGCCATTTTCAGAATTAAATTTAACCGATTGGTTTTATGGATAAGAATTGTAGATAACAACTAAATTGGCTTAAAAGCACTTCGCTGCAAAATGTCCATTTTGATTCATGATTTATCGCTACCACATGCAGTCAGTCAATTAGCAATTTTATCACAAATTTGATGATGCACTTGCAAAATTGACATTAAGTAACTATACAAAGTGATGCGGCATTCGGCAAGGCTACTTTTCATTAACGTAGATGCCTCGGATACTACACCACTGCAGAAGAAGAAAAAATGTTATTATACAAAATCAATTTTATTTATTCTATACTTTTTATACCAAATACAGGGTGAGTCAAAAAGAAGTTGTACGAGAATGAATATTTGTTTAAAAATATACCAAACAAATTTGACAAACCAATGAGGCACGTTTTCAAAGAGCAACTTATTCCACTTATGTGACAAAACGAATCTTTGAAATCGATCAATTATATCAGGAGTTATGCCTGTTTTAATCAAAGAGACCCTTTTGTTAGCTGTCCACGGAACGCTTAATCTTCTTGAAATCTATTCACTCTAAGTGAAAAAAAATCATAATTTTTTGTCAAAATTGATGCCAAAAATGGATTCTCTGACCCAAATCCCTTCCAAAAATGTATACTTTTATATGCATTTGATTAATAGTTCAATAATTACAGCACTTGCAAAAATCAAAAAATTAAATCAAAAACTTCTTTGAGTCCCCCCCTTGTGGGTTTTACTTGATTACTTGAATTGCCTAAACCTCAATTTGATGATCAGACTTGGTACGGTGCGGTGCCTGCTTGTGTGAGTTGCGCGGTCTTGTCAAAAAAATTCCATTGAAATGGAATGGGGGCATGTTTTGTAACCAAACATCTGTTTCATACAAAAATACCAGGGAAAAGTGTGTATGTATTTTCTATAATTCAAACCAAAAAAAGAATCAAAACACTGCAGTCTAAAAATAGTACAGGAAACCAATAAAGTTGATTTGTGTGCATGGAGGGGGAGGGGGGGGGGGGGGGGGGGGGGGGGTACAGTCTGAAGAACAATCTAGGTATATATGACCTTGGTCAAACAAGATAAGCTAGTCAAACAAGATAAGCTATTATGTCTCTCTGTTGGGAGTAGCACATCTCTAATCAACTAAACAAATATAGCTTTGACTCCAGCACAGACTGCGAGTACTGTTGAAATAAACTGCATAGGTACATGTAATTTACAAAGACTACAAACATGGCGGCCCCCACTTATGTCTAGAAAGACCAAAATGTGTAAGTTTTTGCAATCTCATGCTATAAGGGTGGCTTCGCCCTCCAAAAAGGTCTTGATCCCCTAAGAACACTCGCTGATACCAGCTTCCAAGGCTAAGTAAATAAAATAACCTTTTGCTCGTCCGTCCCGACCTTTTTTTTAATGGGTGAGGGAGGTGCTTATCTTTTGTTATTTTTAACAATTTTATTATTTATATCTGTGATAAATTCCCATTGTTGTCGTCATATCATGAAAACAGGAGGTGCCCTTTACAGTGCATGGTTTGTGTTTTCCTCATCGCTATATCCCTAGCCTGGGAGAATTGTGTGGAATGTGTTTATAAATGATACCCAAGTATGCTTATGATCCATTTTCAACACAGCAATTTATATATGACACGAAGTTAGCGAATAAATAAGAAAAATAAAACAAATATTTAAAAATCTCCAAAAATTGGTTAGGGCGGGGACAAGAACATGATTGTTATTTTACTTGGCCCAGTATATAGATGTTACCCATATTTTAAAATGATGTAGGGCAATTTTGTTGAAGTTCATCATCGACCAAGAAAAATAAAACCTGTTTATACAGGCCCGACCAATCCCACCCCCATGCAGAACAGGGAATTTTCCCCCTTAACCCCCCCCCCCCCCCCCCCCCCCCCCCCCCCTGGCCACTTTTTTCAGATTTTTTTCCTCGCGGCGAAAATTGACCCAAAATCCCCCAGGATTTGAACCACGGACCTCCAGCACAAGGGACTTGGGATTTTCCAGTACACCACAGGTGTCAAGGCTACTTGGCGCAGTATACTGCGCCAAGTATATAGGCTGGGGCCAGAATTTCTTCGAAAAATGTCCATGTCGGGTGGAACAAACAGCCTGACTCGTTGGATTCTGTTGGATTTAGCAGGGTTAGGGTTATGGTAAAATTATTTTCCAAGTCATATAATCCAAAAGAATACGGATGCGATGGAACCATGCATCTGGATTATTTATTTATTTATTTTTATTATTTATTTATATATTTATCTATTTTCATTAATATATCATCTGAAGAGTGCAGCATGGATTTAGTCCGTGCTGTACGAAACTAATTAGTAATGAAAATGCCTATTGCTTAAAGGTTGATTCATCATTCATGATATACATGTATGTATTTATATATTTTCATATCATGCATGCCCCAAGGCAGAGCGTATTAAAAAGACGATTGCAAGAGCATGAAACTCAGAGTTACGACTTCTATTCCAGAAGGTCTATTACTTTGAATTGATTGATTGATTGATTGATGATTGATTGATTGATTGATTGATTGATTGATTGAATGATTGATTGAATTATTATTTTTTAATTTTTTTTTAAATGTCCCCAAAATATATTATAACTTTTTTTTAGGGGGGGGGGGGGTGGCATTTTTTTTAAACGTTTGTGAAACTTTTAATATTTACCAATATTCAATCCGAAACAATTCCCCCCTCCCACTCCAAAAAAAAAGCTTACCCAAATGATCCTACCTGAATGAACGGTGGAGTACTCGGATATTTTTGGTAGGGATGTGCTGCCAGCAAAATGAAAATCGGACCCAAACATTTACCAATTTTCCGGGGGAAATTGGACACATGTTTACCAGAAACCCATAATTTTCCTATATATTTGACAGATTTGGCTAAAATGTCGGTGAAAAAGAGGAACATTACGGATTTTAGACCCATAAATTTACCAAAAATGGCTTTGAAATTGAAAATGGGTCATCCATTTACCAGAGGGTGAAAAACGGGACCCTATTTGGCGGCACATCCTCGTAACCTCATATACACCCCAACCCCCCTTGGCCACTTTTTTCCAGATTTTTTTTTTTCCGTGGCGAAAAGTTAGGGTTACGGTGAAATTATATTCCAAGTCAAATATATCCAAAAGAATATGGATGCGTTGGAACCACCTGTTACTACATAATTCAGACACTGATCCATGAAACTCTATTGTATTCAAAATCCATCTCCTCTAATGGTGTCACGTTTTTGAACCACCTGTTACTACATAATTCAGACACTGATCCATGAAACTCTGTTGTATTCAAAATCCATCTCCTCTAATGGTGTCACGTTTTTGAACCACCTGTTACTACATATTTCAGACACTGATCCATGAAACTCTATTGTATTCAAAATCCATCTCCTCTAATGGTGTCACGTTTTTGAACCACCCGTTACTACATAATTCAGACACTGATCCATGAAACTCTATTGTATTCAAAATCCATCTCTTCTAATGGTGTCACGTTTTTGAACCACCTGTTACTACATAATTCAGACACTGATCCATGAAATTCTATTGTATTCAAAATCCATCTCCTCTAATGGTGTCACGTTTTTGAACTTTTGGAAGATAGAGGATAATTTAATCACGCAGAATTGTCAGTGGACAAATTTAAATTGATGGTACTGAGCAGGTGACTGATAACGATACATCTGCAATAACTATTGACAAGGTTCAAGATAAGCGGGCGCTGGGCGATTTTTACCCCCCGGTAATGCTGAAAAATAAACAACCGAGCGTTGATATTTTGTCCAAACCAGCGCCCGTTGACGATCGGGAAGCTTGTCCAAGACATCGAATTTCGATTTGACAATACGATTTAATAAAAAGTTAGCTCCCCGTAGACTGAAAGTAGCTTCTGGTTCTCAATAAATCCCATGATCCGGGCGCTACTTTTGAAAAAAAGTAGCTCCCGGTAAAAAAACTGTTATCTTGAGCCTTGACTATTGAATCCATTTTATAAGACAAACAAATACTGTAATCATGTAGACCCATATATCTGGATCCAATCGTGTACCCAAATTGACCGAACAAAACAAAACAGAACAGAACAGAACAGAACGGAATGGAACGGAATGGAATAGAATAGAAATGAAATGAAATAAAATAAAAGAAGAGTCTTAAAAAAGACAAACATCATTCAGGAGGGGGTAAATCTGTATAATAAAATCGGGCAATATGATTTTTTTCTCTTTATGATCAAATGGTCTTATACATCGCTAAAGCAATGAATAAAATAAAACATTTAATTTTTTTTTGCTGTTAGATATTACTGAAAGACCGTGGTTCATGTTTCTAGTGTGATAATGGTTAAAAAGCAATCTATTTAAGCAATTTTATTAATTTCAAGCAGAAAATAGTAATATTTTGACAAATTGGGTAAAATTCAAATCTTTCAAAAAGTTCGGTCACTGAGGGCAACACAAAAAAAAAATTTGTTGCCTTATTTCTATATAGTCCACTCTCAACCAAATATGTGAACTGTAACTAATGGGCATACTAGCATTTGCTGGGCAATTCCTAACGAGCCATTAACAGGAAATGTGGATTGCGTCAGTATACACTGATGGCCCCAAGAATGGGCTATCTAACTACACTTTTATGGACATAAAGGTGACGCACTTAGCGCAAATGTGCGTGCAATCCTTCGTCCTTCTACTCGGCCTCATTTTGTTATGCACATTTCATAACCCAATGATGAAATATAGCAAACATTGAGTTTATTTTGTGACATGATGATTTGAGTGAAATGAAATGATGATAATGTGAGCCATTTTACAGTTGTTGTTTTGTCAGCAAGCCCATAACCATAACATAAAATGGCAGAGAAGGGGGCGGTACATCACAATATTGTGACATACAGTGCCAATGTGCGTGCATCCTTCGTCCTTCTACTCGGCTTCGTTTTGTTATCCAATTTCATAACCCATGATGAAATAATGTGTATCAAACATTGAGTGTATTTTGTGACATGATGATTTGAGTGAAATGGTTCTCATGTGTGCCATTGTCAGGTTTGTTTTGTTTTGCAACCTTTCCGGTTGTTTTGGGGAGGAGGGGGGACATCATAATGTTGTGAGTTGTGACATACAGGTGACACACTCAGGAAAAATGTGCGTGCATCCTTCATCTTTCTACTCGGCCTCGTTTTGTTATTTAATTTCAGGCCCCCCCCCCAAAAAAGAAGTTGACTTTAAAAGGGCCAGAGTCTGGGTCGGACGGTCAGATTTTTTTAGATTTTTTAATTTCAACAGGGAGCTACTACACAAAAACACGTTTTAAAGATTTTTTTTTTTTTAAATTAAATTAAATTAAATTTTATTATTTTTTTATTTTTTTAAACAAGCAGATACTACCCAAAAACACGTTTTCATCTTTCTTTATTGTTATGTGCTTCTTTTTTTTTTTTAATTAATTTTTTTTTTTACTTTGAAAAATAAATAAAAGATAGCGACCCTAGATTTCCGAAAATTTGGGTCGGTCGGAAAGGGCAAGTCAATTTCTTTTTTTTTGCCTCATAATAAAATATATCAAACATAAGTCATAAGTCTTAAGGCAAATCATTTGGTATTGGTAATATATATCAAGTCAAATAAAAAAATAAAAATAAATTTCAGGACATCACTTCCTTCCTCATCCCACAAAAAGACCACACTTTGGTAAAATTGGTATGACAAATAAAATAATACCGTTTGAAGGCTAAGCATGCCAGAAAACGAACGATATCTATGATTTGTTGTCCAAAAAGAGGAAAATGTTTACACGAAGGTCTCCTGTTGCCAAATGTCCCTCTACCTCCCGGCAAAATGGTTCATACTTGGGGAAAAGATTAGTCTTTGTTAAAGACACCTCGCAAAATTAACTGTGGAGCGCCGAGCGAAACGAGGCAGGAGAGAGTTTTTGCGCAAATAGTTAATTTACTGTGTAAGCAGTATGTGTCGATCAAACATGTCACCATCGTAACACACGATTAACTCCTACCTAATTCTATTGACAACAACGTTTAAAGATAACATTTGATATCAAAACGTCTACCGATATATCACAATATCATTATTAACCAATCCGCAAGTGCGATTTTCCGGGATAAATCTTCCGTAAAACAATACCAAACACACCACAACAGTTTTTTGCGGAAAGGCGTTGTATAAGACCTTTTTTCAAAGAACGCTCACACTTTTTTAAAGTGCTCACATAGGGCTCACACACACCACTATAACGCCTTGATGAAAGGCTAGAAAGAGATCTACATTTGACAAAAATGCTGATTCCTCCCTCCAACAAAATCCTAGCTACGGGCTTGTTGGATGTAAAGGAAATCCCTACTTACCATGGTGCACTCCTATGTCTGTACCCTGATCCTCCATATCCCCCTCTGTGGTTGCAGTTATCCCACACCTGTCAGTTGTCCCTCCTCCTTGCCTCAGATCTCCACCTCCACCTCCGTTCAAATTAATCTGAACACAGACGTGACTGTCTAGCTGCTGGAGAAGCACCGGACAAACTTGCAAGAATTGTTGCTCCGTCAGTCCCACCTTGGTACCCTCATCAAAGATCTCGAGCACGGCTTCCGCGGAAAGACACTGTGGACACAGACAAGAAGAAAAAAAAGACACAAAGCATTGATTGACGGATTGATGAGTATAAAGAGAAAACTGGCTGTCGCTGTTTGATACGACACTGTGTACACAGGCGAAAGCTGATTGATGACAAATTGATGCGTATAAAGGGGATGATTTGTTATACCGCCTGGCTTGGCTACACACGTCAGTGTATTACTATCGGATAAATGGCATTATCGTGTCATATTCATCAAGTTTGAGCTGCTATATAGAGAGTAAGCTCCTGCGCACAAAACTAATAATCGCTAAAAACAATTAGTGGCACTGTAAGTGGTTATCTGTTGGTTTTAATACAGTGTAATGTGCCATAATATCTGTACAATTGCGTTGGTGTTTACTGTCACTCTTGGGAGAGCGGGGGAGGGAGTGGAGATGGGAGGGAAGGGTGGGGGGGGGCGGAAGGTGGGAATGGGGATGTGGAACAGTTTTTTGGAGGGAGGGGCGGTAAAGGAAGGCCATACAGGGAGGAGAGGGAAAAGAGGGGTGTATGTTGGGGGAGGGAAGTTGGGAGGGGGATAGGAAAAGATTGGGAGTGGAGGAAGGGATTCCTGATATTAAAAAAGAATGGGTCAGTCAATATACACAAGGGTGGTTGTGGGAAACAAACTATATAAGAGGGGCAAAATAATAGGCCACACAATAACCTAAATAGGGGTCCTGCCCGAGGTTTGAGATCAAAACCAGGTCGATAGGTAAGACACTATTACTAAGCCCTCCCACCTCCCTCTCCACCGCACATACATTGTACACACAAACCAAGTTGGATATGCCATGATTTTTGTACAATGTTCTATTCCACACACTACAGTTTAAGGATTGGCACACTCAGGGCTCAAAAAATTATACACGGGGGCGAAGGGCGATTAGCCCCCACTTTTCACAAAATAGCTCCCTGATAAAATGTTGGCCTATGGTGAAATGTACTAAAGGGGCGATTTTTGGCAGAATTTGCTCAAAATAGCCCTCATACTCATAGCCCAAAAATTATTTTGAACCCTGGCCGCACACTACTACATGTAGTATCTTTGCAGCATCAAATCTGTGATACTGCGGAAGAACCAACTTTTTAGCATTCAAATTTCAAATCAACTCATTTCCTTACGTCTTATAAATATAAAAGTGAAAAAAGTTGCAAGTTTTACAATATTGCGCAGTTCTATACCTCACAGACAATTCGCTTTTTCACACCATTTACAAAAAATATATGTTTCTTTAAAGTTTCAAGATCTCAAATTTATCAAAGCAGAAAATGATTTAAATTCAATTGAATGTGAAACAAAGTTGTGCATGCAAAAACATTCCTTTTTTACAGTAGACGAACCAGTTGAATATCTGATTGTGTTCTTACATCAGGCGTTGTCTTTCATGTCAGGTAAATTATGGAATTCACATTGAGTAGGGGTGAAAGAAGAAGAGGGACTGCTCTCCCAACTAAGGAAGAGGAAGCTTGCAAAGTATGTTCACTGGAAGCGACGTGCGAATAGCATAGTAATGACTACTTTTGAAGGAGAGGTAGAAGGGAAGTCTCTACCAGGACGCAGAAAGACTGCTTGGACAGACAACATCAGAGAGTGGACAGATGGCGGACTGGTAGCAGCAAGAGTGAAAGCACGCAAGAGAATGCCGACGGTTCTCTGATGGACTATGGCTAAACAGCAGCAGCAGCAGGGTGTCCCAGAATGATTTATACTGGAAAGGTTGCATTTATTTAGCTATGAGTAGTAGAGTACTATTGCTAATATTGGTCAAAGTGCTCATAATTCTAACATCTACATACGTAGCTTTCTTGTATTTTATAAATGGGACATTTCTGATAGAAATTATTGACTCTTTTCAGTCTTTTGTAAAACCGGTAGATTCCAAGTTTGACCAAAATTACCTCTTTAAAACTTATAAATCAATGAACATGTTTGGCACAAATCTCAATTTGCTGTACTGTCTTTTAATTTCCACTTGCATAGTGTCTTAATGAAACAGTTATTTGGCTTTAGTCCAACATAATTCTGAGTTGCTAATGCTCAATCTGGGGAGGTATGGGAAACGTTCGTTCCTCCAGCGCTCAGCTAAATTAAATCTTGTCTAGTAGGCTTATGATCTCTGATTATGAACTATTATGGTGTGAACAAATATGGTCGGTTGGTTAATTCTTCAGGTGTTACCTAAGATGATTTAGGCTTGTATACAAATGTTTATCTGCGGATAACAATTGAGCAGAATGGCCAATTATGGTCTGGATTCTCACAATATAATTCTATGTGTCACTACGAACTTTATTTTTATTGACACAATAGAATTGTCCTAATCATGAAGTATATTTATTTAAATACATAATGTGTCACTATGAACTGTAAATTTATTGACACAATTGAATAATGCGACCTTTAAGGTCCAGATAGTATGTAATACGTAATTATACAAATGTCACAAAGTACACTATAAAAGTGCATCTAAACGAGTTCAAGAATTCCGTGAATAATTTTCTAATTGCAGGCTTGAAAAATGTTCATTTTCTACGGTCATGACGGTAAGCTTACCAATGTTATAGTAAGCTTACTGTCAATACCGTAGGAAATGTACCGGGTTTTTTTGTAGGTTTGCAATTAGCCTAAATTATTCATGGAATACTTGAACTCGTTCTTGATGGAATCATATCATGTATTATAATTGTGACTTACAACAGAAGAGGGTGAAAAAGGGGGTCTTCAGGGCGGCACAAACCTATACCCTTTTCAATGCTCCCCCCGGGAAATCCTAACCCTAACCAGACGCAATATTTTGACCAACTGTTGGCATTAAGTATAAGAGTGCCCAATATATGGTTAAATAATTTCATTACATTGACCAACAAATGTTTTACAGAAAACCAACAGTTGGTCAATATTACCCAACTGTTTAATCATTATCTTTGCCCAACAATTGGTGAAACATTTAGCCCAACAGTGTTGGTTAATTTTTAACCATTTGTTGGTTAAAACTTTTATCAAAAGCAGTTGGTCAAAAGTTTGACCAACAAATTAGATTGTTCATATTGGTCAAAATGTTGAGTCAATTTTTGACCAACCACATTTGCAGTGTAGCAGCAACTGTTTGGGATGTTTTATGAAGCTATATTTGAATAGTATGAGGATATTGTTCCACTTGAGTGATTTATATCATACTTTCTTAACCCTCACCCCAAACCAGGATCGCAATTTTGGAAGAGAAATCAACAAATAAATCGCCACTCCCCAACGGGATTGAACCAGGGACCCTCCCAATCAAAAACCCTGGCCCCCATAGGCAAGCCACGGCTCTCAGCTACTCATTCGTGCAGTATACTTCGTTCACTTTATAGGCTCGGTTGATACGTCATTGACAACCGTCCACACATGCGCTTGGAGATAGGTTATTAGTACTACGCAACAGTTTTGAAGTTTTGTGTGAGTTTATCAATGAAATTTGCTGAAAGTGAAAAACAGATTTTCACATATTTTCAATATAAATGTCATGCCATATCGAGATGGATAAAGATATCTAAATAAATTTGACAAGAGTAAGTAGGAAAAATATTTATAGGTCAATAAATGCATGTGTTGTTTCGAGAGAAATTAGACAAATCAATGCACGCGCGCTGATGTTGATGTGTGAATAATGGCACAACCCCGAAGGGGGAGTGCTATTGTGAGCATATCAACATTTGCGCAAGTGCATTGATTTTTCTAATTTTTCGAGAAACAAAACATACGCATGTATTGACCTAATTCATACACGACACTTTCAAATCAAAATTCACAATTTGAGCAGAATTTTTGATCTATGTAAAAACAAATAAAAACATGTTAACAACTTTGCTAACTCCCGCAGATAAAATAGACGAACCCACGATTCCTGAACAAGGAATCAAAACAAAGTATGTGGTACGCGCAGTAAACGGCGCACACCCGGAGTGCATTAGACACTTTCAATGCACTCCGCGTATTTTAGTTTCTTGCTTTCTGATTGGTTCGACACCACTATTAAGATTGTATGAATCCCCATTATTTAACAGGTATTATATTTGGACTGCAAGGTTGTTTTCAAGTTTAAACAAAATTCAAACACGGTATAAATCATTTTGGGACACCCTGTATAGCTCATTTATAGTCTACGGAAACATCACAGTGACAGGCTTAAGAGAGAACCAGTTCTTGTTTTAAAATATATACAAACACGGTATAAATCATTCTGGGACACCCTGTATATACGAGGCACGACATGTGCCAATTTAAGTATTTTTTTCATTTTATTTTCCCAATTTTATTTTATTTTTGCCAATGTTATTCTATTTTTGCCAATTTTATTTTATTTTTGCCAATTTTATTTTATTTGTTCCAATTTTATTTTATTTTTGCCAATTTTAAAATATACGACATGTGCCAATTTAAGTATTTTTTTCATTTTATTTTCCCAATTTTATTTTATTTTTGCCAATGTTATTCTATTTTTGCCAATTTTATTTTATTTTTGCCAATTTTATTTTATTTGTTCCAATTTTATTTTATTTTTGCCAATTTTATTTTATTTGTTCCAATTTTATTTTATTTTTGCCAATTTTTTTTCTTCTTTTTCCAATTTTATTTTTCCCAATCTATTTTTTTATTTTTCTCAATTTTTTTTCTCATTTTTTTGTTGCCATTCCCCCCCCCCCCCCTATTTTTTGGCCACAAATCTGTAGACAAACTTATTGTTGTCCCAAATCCGTTGGCAAACATACGGAATCATCACAGTGACAGGCTTGAAAGAGAACCAGTTCTTCTGAAAGTGTTCAACAACTGACTACCAATCACAACCACCATCATCAGCCGTAGGAATAATTCACACAGAAAGTGTAAAATCCACAGATAGACTTCAATAATATAAAGCCCCAGCTGCTATATGTTGTCAGAAAACGCTGACGTGAAATCAAAGATGTTAAGGTCTTCCCACAATGCATTGCGCGAACGTCAGCCAACTAAAGTTTTTTGTTTTAGAAAAAAGAAAAAGGAACACTGATAACTAAGTTATTCATTGATGTAAACTAGAACCTAAAAGCTCTTAGTTTTAGAAAAAAGAAAAAGGAACACTGATTACTAAGTTATTCATTGATGTAAAATAGAACCTAAGAGCTCCTACGATGAACGCACTATGAAGCCATGATTGTTTGCATATATGTCTATGGGAACCGAGAGGAATTGGAGACCAGAATTAGGGCATTTTGCAAAAAACAATGCATTGTGGTGGTGTCTTTAAAATTTTCTTTGACGTGAAGTAGTCCTTGACAATTTTAGCATTGTCAATGCCATTACGTACTGTCACTTCAAGAAATGGCAAACAAAAAGGAGCTTATTTTCTCATTTAAATGACAAAGCTACAGCATACGTTGAAAGGGAGCAAAAAAAGGGGAAATCCTATGATTTATGATTCTTTTTCCACACTTCTGAACTGAGAATCCTAATAACGTCTACATCTACTGGCAATAACAAATTATTTTATTTATTCTCTCTGGTGTACTCATATCTTTTGAGTAGATTTGAAATGACAGAGTTTATAGAATCAGACACATAAACTGGGACTGGCAAACTTGCAACAATCCTAAAGGTAGCAAAGTGCAGGATGTCTGTGGCCCCATCTTAGAGAAGGCAACATCAGGATATTGTGTAGATTTTCCCTGACATTAATATCTACAGCACCCATCAACCCACCTTTTTTAATTAAAAAAAACCCCACCTTTTTTTACAATTTCTTTTTTTCTTTCTTTTTACAATTTTTATTCAAATTTTAAATCTTTGAATATTTTGGAAAGAAATTTGAAATGTCAGAAAATTGCTGAGAAATTGTTGAAAATTTACCAAAATATAACACATTTTTAAAGATAAAATGCCTGACCAACCCTGACATAAATATCTACAGCACCCGTCAAACCACCTTTTTGAATTTTCAACAAAAAACACACCTTTTTTTACAATTTTTTTCTTTCTTTCTTTTTTTACAATTTTTATTCAAATTTTAAATCTTCAAATATTTTGGAAAGAAAGTGGAAATTTCAGAAAATTGCTGAGAAATTGTTGAAAATCTACCAAAATATAATGACATTTTTGAAGATAAAATGCCTGACCAACCCTGACATAAATATCTACAGCACCCGTCAAACCACCTTTTTGAATTTTCAAAAAAACCCCAATTTTTTTTACAATTTCTTTTTTCATTTTTACAATTTGTATTCAAATTTTAAATCTTTGAATATTTTGGAAAGAAATTGGAAATTTCAGAAAAATTGCTGAGAAATTGTTGAAAATTTACCAAAATATAACGACATTTTTGAAGACAAAATGCCTGACCAACCAACCGACCTTACCTGATAGATACCTTTGCCCGTAGAACAAGGTGGCGCTTTTTCGTCGCTTCAGGGTAAATTAGTATGATTGGATAAAGTATACTTTAAAAATATGTACATCCCATGCATGCATCAATTTCATGGTAGAATCCCGGGGGAGGGGGGGGGGGGGGAGGCACTGACATTGGAAAAGGGTATAGGTATGTGCTGCGCTGAAGACCCCCCTTTTCACCCTCTGCTGCTAGCTCTTATGACCCCCTTTTGAGCCTGCATCAGTTCTTAAGACCCCAATTTTATTGAAAATTCAAAAAAATTGCATTCTTGCTAATCAAAATTGAACTATAGGCCAGATCTCAAGACCTACTTTTTTGAAAAAAAATCAGTTCCTAAGACCCTATTTTTCATCATAAAATCCACTCAGTTCAGTTCTGTAGCCCCCCCTTTTTGAGACCCTGGGCGGCACACCCCTACCCGAAAAACAAAGTTGAGTGCCTCCACCCCCCCGGGGGTAGAATAAAGATCCTCATTTTCACGATATGAAGCTCTTTATTCGGTCTACCTGTCTATCTTACAGTGGTTCTGATTGGTTTATTACAAGATGTACTCATATGAATAGCCAATTCAAATGCAACTTGTAAAATGTTTCACTCCCATCTTTATCAGGGATACAATTATTCTAACAATGTCTCTCATTGGTGCAATAAATGATGTATCCATCTTTTTAACCAATCGGCCGGTAGTTCTCATGGGGTTAAAGACTTGATGCATGGCTGGGACTTATTAAAGTGCACTATTTCTGTATAATGTATCATTTTCCCTTCAGTCTGTCTTCCCCCTCCCCTTCCCTTACCTGCAGGTTGCCCTACATATGTTACAACACGGATAAGACAAATGTACACATTTTCTTAATGTACTTGTCCACATTTATTCACATCATTTGAATATGACATTTGCCGTCCCTTAAATGTGTTTTTATTCATAACATGCCTTACATCGTGTTAACATTGAAGAATAACAGTAGGCCTACATATGAGACTTGTCATCACAAAATGAGAGTTAAGTCGGAAAGTGTTTTTTCAGGTTTGTCCAGATTCAAAATACTCAGAAAACAAACTTTATAACGATATGTAACATTTCATAATTGCGCAATGTTTTTACTGTCAAAATTCAAATTGAAGTTGCAAAATTCCTTTGTTTTCTATTGACTTTTGGGATGTTTATTGGATCATATCTCCTAATACACACCGGGCGACTTTACGCTCATTTTGTGGTTAACAGGTCTCACATGTATAGCTAGAGAAAATTTTTGAAAATTTACTGTCTGGATGCTGAAAAAAGTATAAGTGTAAAAGTGGTAATTTTTGCGCGATTAAAATTTCACGCTTTGCCGACTTTCAGCTATTTCGCTTGTTTTTAAATTCCAGATTTGACAGTTCATTACATAGACGTCTACACAAAATAAATATGTTCGCATGCTTTTATTATCGCGGTAGCTGCTTGGAGCTTGAAAAAGCGCGAAAATGTCCACGTTTACATGTACTAATGTACCTTGTCATTGTGGTAATTGCTTTGAAGTTAACCTGAATGTATCATATAATATACAGTTATCAAAAAAGTAACTGACCAGGTAATAAATGTGCTCATAACTCTAAAAGTATAACCCCTACTTTAAAATATCAATTTATAAAGTTTTCAGAAATTGTTTCTCTTAAGTTTGAGATATTTGTTTGAAAAATGGTTTGATAGCAAGGAAGTCAAATTAGGCCAAGTAAAATAAATTAAATGTTGCTCGTCCCCGTCCGCCTCCTTTTTTTTACTATGTACTATTCAGGCTTTTACTTTTTTTTACTGTTTCTGAACTTAGAAACTTGCTTTAAGTGGACTTAAATGAAACAAATCATTTGTTTGTCATTAGATTGCATCAGTATCTCAAACAGTACAAAAACCATACCATGGCGTGCATATTAAACATGGCGGCCATTTTGGAATAAAAATAGCAAAAAATGGGAAAATAGTCATTAGTAAAGCCCTGCCTCCTCCTTGTCTTCAAAAAATAGGAACGAGCAACCAAAAGTAAGATAGAATGGTTTTCATTTTCACATTTTGCTTTTCTTTTATGCAGACTCAGTTATTGGTTACTGGTAGTACTAATTCAATGGTCCATTGTGAGATGTGGATCAATTGATGATGCATGCGCAGGTAAGCGTTGGATAGTTGGCTGCATTGTTCCAATGAATCAATACGGCACATTCGTTACCTGTTATACTCTCCCCCATGTCGAAAAAAAAATATCCAAAATGAAAAAAACTTCTTCAATAACCAACCATTCTTAGCGTGCAATATCTCAAATTTAAAAAGAGGAATTTCTCAACAACTTTATAATTTGACATTTTAAGTAAAAGTTGTACCTTAGTTTAGAGTTAGTTAAAAGTACATTGATTACCTGGACAGTAACTTATATTGTGATGACTTGAAAATCAACCTCCATATATTATTATATTTATCTACTCTCAATATACAGTCATCACAATAAGTAACTGACCAGGTAATAACTATGTTGATAACTCTAAAAGTATAACTCCTACATAAACATATTAAATAATAAACATGTTGAAAAATTTCTCTTCTTGAATTTGAGATATTACACGCTATTAGAATGGCTGATTATTAGGGAAGTTACAATCCTAAATGTACTGTCAAGTCTGATTTTCATTTTCACATTTTCATTTTCAACACAGGGACTCAGACCGTCAAATTATTGATTACTGGTAGTGGTAGTGCCAATTCACCCGTCAATGGCCTGATTGCTGGATAGTCGACCGGTGGCATTGTTACGGTTAATCAATACGGCACGCACGCTTTACCTGTCGTACTCTCCCCGTGTTGAAAAGAAAATGTTAAAATGAAAATCAGACTTGCCCTAACGTTTGGGATCGTAACTTCCTCATTAATCAACCATTCTTAGCGTGTAATATCTCAAATTCAAGAAGAGAAATTTTTCAACAACTTTATAATTAAATATTTTATGTAGGAGTTATACTTTTAGAGTTATCAGCATGTTTATTACCTGGTCAGTTACTTATTGTGATGACTATAATATATAGATTATGTGGGGAAATTTGTCCTAAATACATCCAAAAGGAAACCCTCATTTATTTTAATTATCTTTGTAATTCCTATCACAATTATTATACATTTCCCATCTGCCCATATGTTATTGTTGTTTTTCAATTAAATTAAACTGGTTGCTCTGCTAAAAATAATTAAACTTTTATGACATATGTGACCATCCACGACGAACCAAGTGTAAAAAGACCAGTTCATATTTCGACATATGGGCAAAAAAACCAGACAGAAATCAATCAAAACAGAAGATTTTTCAGACCAAATTTTCATTTTAAGTACTAAAAAATTAAAATATGGTACTGAAAATGCTTTTTATTGATTTGTGTTTGGTTTATTAGCCCATATCTCCAAATATGTACTGGCGACTATACACTGGGTTGGTCATGGATGATCACATATGTCCACTCATATAACCCTTGTTTGTCCTATAATTTATAAAGGTATGTTATAGCGCAACAGTGGTCTGCCTAATTGTTGGGCATGTTTTTTAGCGTTTATTCTGTATTTTAATACAGAAAAAAGTGTTTAAAAAAGTGTTTAAAAACACTTTCCATGTGGCTATTAGTTTTACCATAAACACAACTTTTTTTCCTTTCTTCAGAGACCTTTCCCTACTTTCAAGATCTATCTCGAGGATTACTGAATCAATATTAGGTATGTTTGTACTTATTTTAATGCATTTCTCATACTGATTCCAAATATGGTAATGCAATTCAATTATTTTGACATTTTTGACACATTTTGTGAAATTTTGAAATGTCGTCTGCAGACGCCTGCCACATGGAAAGTATTAAACAGCACAGTCCCAACAATTATGCAAATTACTACTCTCTAGGGTGTAAAGAATTTCAGAAACAAAATCACACAATTTTCTGTGTGTGCTGCACGCACAACTGTCACTGGGTCAACATATAAACAGACCATTGTACGGTACCCCAGGAGGGGGAAGTCGCCTTTCGTCTTCTTTTTTTTGTGTGTAAAAAAACAAGCTTTAGAATGGAAAATAGATACAATTGTACAAAAAATAGGAACGCAAGATGGGCTAGGCTGATTGCTGAAAATGAAAAGAGGGTGCACTGACATTGGAAAGGGGTATAGGTATGTGCAGCTCTGAAGACCCCAATTTTCACCCTCTTCTGCTCGCTCTTAAGACCCCTTTTGAGCCTGCATCAGCTCTAAGACCTCATTATATTGACAATTAAAAAATCAAGCACATTTGCATTCCAAAGCCCCAATTTATTTTGAAAAAAATTGCATTCTAAAAATAGGCGTTCTTACTAAACATATTCTGGAAAAAGTCAGTTCTTAAGACCTTACTTTTAGGGAGAAAATCAGTTCTTGAAACCCTGTTTATATCCAAAATCCTCTCCAAAGCCTCCCATTTTTGAGACCCTGGATGGAACAACCCTACCCAAAAACATATTGAGTGTCCTCCCCCCCCCCCCCCCCCCCCCCCAGGGTTAAAGGTGGATGTTCCGATTACGTAAGCTTCTTTTTTTTCCTTCAAGTATTTTGATATCAGAAGTCACCCCATATTTTTCTTATCATGGTTAACCATCAAGCCAGTTTGTGTACTACTTAATAGGCAAATGTCATGTCACCTTGTGCTTCTAAAATAAATTAAAAAAACATTGGAGTTTATGCAACTCAAACTTCAAAACTCATACTATTTTGAGGATGACAGAATAAAAAATATCCAGTTGAAAATCGGGCCAGCAATTGGAACACCTACCTTTAAGAACTGGCAGAGGAATATCAAAATGGAATCTTTGTCCTATGCCACTTTCCCCATTTTCCAATACCAGGGCACTCCCGCCCCCTTGTGTAATACTACTCTATAAGTCATGTTCTCTTTGCAATTCTCAATGTACTTTTCCATCCTTCCCCTTTCCATCAGAAACACCTGGCTCATAGCTATTGTCACTTGCTTGATATGTATGTCGTGAATGGATTCAATATTTATACGAGCGTTTAGACGTTCATACGATGGGTGCTAATGCAGGCATCAATGTGCAGCTTGAACATACCCTCCTCAAGGATAAACTAGGTCAAGATTAGATAGTTCCTGCAATTTTTTGGGTGAAGATTCTCCTCAGTGCACTGTGTTTGTTCTACAGTAATATATTCGAGAAGTTGAAATATACGTGAAGATTCACCATGGATTCACCTGTCCAAAACCTAAAAAGTTCAAGATTCAAATATATAACTAGGCAAAGATTAGGCATCTAATATTTGCCTTACCTTGAGGAGGGTAGGTTCAAGATGCACATTGACGCCTGCATTAGTCTTGAAGCTACCACAGTGGTATTACTAGAATGGAGGCTAAGATCGCTGTCTAACTCTAAACAGGCACTCTGGATTGGTAGATTTTGTCAAAGCTCAAGACTAAGTAGTCTCGAGACTAGTGTCAGTATTTTGCAAGATCACGGATGGATTTGCATATGAATGTATTTGACAGGAGGAATATGGGCATTCTCAGCATAATAACTCGTAATTAAAAAAGATTACACACTTACAAGAATCCTGTCTTGGAATTATTTGGTGATTTTGGGGTAAAGGTGTTTTTTTGAGACAAACTGCTTTTTGCACAAGATTGTGCCATATGCAATAAAAATAAACCCAAATGTGGGCGGCTATGTTACGCTTTTCCATGTTTCCACATTTCTTATATAATTGTCTAAACCAAATAAGGTATAGAATAAACACTTCCACAGTTATGCATGCAATTTGTTGATTTTTGGTAAATGGACATTATTTTCAAATTTAGACAACTTTTGAAAAATGTGCTGTGGGGTGAAAAAAGTGGGTTTTTTGTTGTTATTTCAAAAAATGCGCTTATTGTGCTATAGCGCATTTTCCCTATCCCTAATATTATCGTACATATGTATAACGTATAACAATATTGTTTAAAAGCAAGATTTGTATGTATAGACTAGTGTTAAAGGTAGATGACCCGATTTTCAACTAGAAGTTTTCTATTTTACATGAAAGGTCATCCTTAAAATTGTTGCATTCCAAAGTTTGAGTTGCATAACTCCAATGGTTCTATTTTTAGAAGCGCAAAGGTTAAAATACATGTGCCCATTGAGTAGTACACAGACTGGCTGGTGGTTAACCACCTTTGGCAGTAATTCACCACATTTTAGCCTATAATTTCCAAATGAAACATTTCTGGCCCCTAATATTTTACAGACATAATGAGAAAAATATGGGGATTCTTCTGATACCAAAATATCTTGATATGAAGAAAAAAATCATAGCCCCAAAAAAGTGATTGGGTCATATACATTTAATGTAACATTCTGTAGTAATAATATTGCCCCATCTTTGCAAGAGTGGAATTTTTGAATTGTTTTAAAATTAGATCCTACTTTAAAAACAAGGACGACTGCTGAATCCAAAACATACATTCCTATAAACGACACTAGACTTTAAATAAGTCCACAACTAGAATAAAGTGTAACGACACTGTTAAAGCAAGATTTGTATCTAGTCTAGTATATGTGCCCTGCATTCAGCAGTTTCACCAAAAATAATTATTATAGCTACGAACATGACGAACAGTTTGGCTAAACGATAGGAAACCAAAACATTTTGATTGTACCTAAACGATAGGAAACCGAGACATTTTGATTGTTCCTAACGATAGGAAAAGGAAACCCAACATTTTGATTGATCCCGAGGTGTGCGGCTGTGCCCATGCATGCATCATACATTTCTCGATTGAAAGCATGTGGCTGACGGGTTACTCGGGTTTACTATACAGTATAAGAAATTGCACAGTTTGACTTCAATAATCGAGTCAATTTAATAAATAAATTTCATCTCAGATATCATGTATTCACTTACCCTAATACCAACAGGTAGTCGGAGAAAAGTCAGTAGCACAGCACCGAGAAGTTACAATTTGTAAATTGCCAATTGCCAAGCTCTATACGAATATCTACACACACATACTATGCAAGCACAATGCGGATCCCATCAGACACTTAATACGAGTAGTATGGATGGCGTATGGCATCCGACACTGCATGCAGGCATTGCTTGCTCGGAAAGATACCTCACTTCCTCGCAGTCGGGAGTTGTAATGTACTAAATCGTGCTGGCGATGGTGATGATAAACTGACTTGTCGATTGTAAATATTACGGCCACTTAAATAATGTGCTCTCTTCAGCTCCTATCTAGCTATCACTGATGGTGCACTTTATAATGCTAATGATGTCATAGTCACTGTCAGTCAGTGCTGCATGGACAGGCAGATTCCTGCATCATCACTGCATGCACTACCTATTATTTATTACACTTTGGAGAACCAGAAACCTGATTTTTTTTCTTCTTCAGTCAACCGTAAACAATTCATTTATTGATGAACAATAGCTTTAACAATGGTTATTAAACTTGTTACATATTGTTTCCGACAGCCAATCCAATTGTACGGTGCGTTTGCCACCTTGCATTCTGGCCAGTTGACGTCAAACGAGGGGAGACGCCATCATCAACGATCTACACATGCCGTAATCGAATGCTTTAGTAATAATTCAAATGTGTGAACATTTTCATATTTAATAACATATTGGTCATATCGCTCGCTCGAGTAGTGCAACAGGAAAAGACCCTGTCGATTCTCAACTCCCTAAACACCAATGCCAGTGTTAATAAAAATTCCATTGAATTTGAATGGGGGCGATCCAAGAGAAAAAAGCATGTTTTGTAACCAAACATCTGTTACATACCAAAATACCAGGGAAATGGTGTATGTATTTTCCATAATTCAAACCAAAAAGCAAATCAAAACACCGCAGATTTTTGCCCAAAAAACGGTGGATTTTACATGATTTGAGAAGAAAAAAATCTAAAAACAAAACAAACAAAAATTCTTGAAAAATGCAAAAAGTGGGTTAGTCGGGCACGTAAAATAGGGTGGTTTTTTTCCTCACCCAAATTCAAATTGTCTGCCAACTTCTCAGTGGAGGGTGAAAATGGAGTAACATTCAACATCCAACGCACAAAGCATTGAAAGAAAAATCAAACACATCAGCTCAGCATGCTCAGTGGAGTATGCAGTACAAAATTCCAATACAGAATTTGACCCGAGTGGTATTAGCTCAGTGAAGGGGGGGGGGGGGGGGGGGGGGGGGGGGGGGAGATTAGAGCCATTATTTTACAAAATTGTGTAATGTAACTATTTGTTTTCATGTAGTATCACAAATATACTGTAAAAGTGGTAATTTTTGCATGATTAAATATTCATGTGATTACAGTTTTGGCACTTTGCTGATTTTTCAGCCATTTTGCCTCTTTTAAATTTGCAATTTGAAAGCTCATTACATATATAGACTTATATACAAAATAAATATATTCGTGGTAGCTGCTTGGAGTGCGAAAAGCGCGAAAACTAATGAAGCGCGAAAATGTCCACGTTTACAATTACAGTATAGCAAAATGCATGTTTTGATTCAGGTGAACATGTAGTGTGCATAACAAAAACGGAGAAAATCGAAAATGCACTTTTTACATTTCACATGGCGATTCCAAATATGTTTATATTTAACAATTTCGACATTTTTCAAATATTTTGTGAAATTTTTGAATGTCGTCTGCAGACGCCTGCCGCGCGGAAAGTGATAACTTTTCAATGCTGTTTTTTCCTGAGTAATATCAATGTGATTAATTAAAATAGTTAGTTATTTTCTTGTATAAACATCACCTGAAGGAAGATTTTGAGATTTAATTTTGATCAGAAGATCACATTTTCAACAAAATACCGGAAAGCGCAGTTGTAATTATGTGGGGTTAATTCGGCATCGGATTTTTGTGAAATGTAGCCCTCTGAAGGATTTATAAACCAAAATAGGGCCATTGCTATTTGCTAACATATTTACCAACAAATTACTGGCCTGATAGTACAAGGTCTTTAGGCAGGATTTGGGTGTGTAAATTCAAAAAACTGTGTGTAAATGTAAGGATCTGTGTACCAAGTATAGGTCATGTGAACAAAAACTGGGTGTGTATTTACAAATTTAGTTGGGTGTGTAAAACACTTCCTACAGCCAGCTGGCTGCCAAAGCCCTCGCTGGTAGTCCAACACCTTTTATGTATCACAAAGCAGCGTGTGGTGTTTTTTAAAAATTTGTTTTCTCAAATCACGTTTTTAGGACGAAAATCTGTCGACATTTTTTTTATCATAAAAAAATCCTATTTTTTGCAGATTTTGGTGACATTGTAGGTAAAAAAAATAATTAATTTAAAAAAAAAACCAACCAACCGACCGACCCGACCCTACTTGACAGGTCCGTCCGCCCGTAAAACAGGGTGGGGGCGGGGGGTCGTCACCATAGCCTTATTTTGAGTATGGAGATAAAGGTTTTTTCCTACTGAAACACCCCTACCAGAATTGTGTCAAAACAAATTCAAATTCAGATTAATCTATATCCATAGAAAATGTCTCACATATCATGCATGGATCATAAACGTGACAAAATTACTTAATTCACGATCTGTTGCAATTTTTTATAGCCACTGCCCCCTCCCCCCTACAATTGCTCAGCCCATCCAGTTGTCACAAGCATGTGCTATGATGAAAACATGCATCATAAAGACCACGCGCATACTTAAATAATGCCGCTACTTATTAGTAGTCCGTGTACGTGCCTCCCACTCCTTTCCCATTCATGACTTGACACGCGTACACATCACCTTGCAACGCACTCTCTCCCCCCATTGCACCGTTTCTAATGCTAACATTCAACAATGCAACACCTTGGAGAGGAAGCATGCGTGCCAAGGAGGGAAACAGGTGCTGTATAGATGGTAAAAGCAAAGTGCAACAAAAAACACCTGCTCCACGGGCCTACCCGATCCACATTTTTCAAAAATGAGATTTATTTTCAAAACTTAAGATATTTTTAAGAAATAAAAAAATAAAATGAAATTGTGTTAAAACAATTCTGAAAATGTTCGAAAAATTTATAAGGAAAGAATTACTGTTTCAACGCTGGTATACGCCCATATGCGGCTATAGGCCCAAACCCATTTCTTTTTAAAAGTGAAATCTACCATTATAGGGGGTAGGCTTTTAGTGTCGGACTGTCGGTATGGTACTAACGAACAATACTATGTGAAGCTGGCTCCTAAACAATTTTTGTCTCTCCATCGTGCATTTCAAGCAGTTTTTGGTCAGCAAATTTTCCAAAGCAGATTGTTGACATCAATGTATACATGTATTTTGTAGGTAATTTTTATCACATTTTGTCGTCATATTGCTAGTGACCACTTCCCTTTATTTCCAAATTTGCCAATGCAAGATGTAGCGATGCAATCATTTAAATTTAGGAAATTTATGAAGACAACTTGCAAGTATCGTTATAAATTCTATTTCATTATAATATTACTTGTTTTTCATTTGGCAAAGAAAAGTGCCCTCATTTTTCTTACAAAATGGGTGCTGTGCTTCTTGTAATGCTTTCCTATTTGAAAAGTCCTACATTGTATATTATATTGTTATCATATGGATGGTTAAAATATTTTGATTCTTAAAATAATATTTTCATTGCATTTATCACTCTATTTCATAATAGCTGAAAGTACAGTGCCTGAAAACAATACGACAGTGTGAATGTATCCTAAAGTTTCTAAACTATGTGTATACATGTACATGCACTAAAGTTTGAGCAGTTCAAAATTGGCAAGAAATATTCAGCTTTTATCTCTCCGCCTATCTCTCCACCTAATATGGTATACGGGGATGTGCTGCCCTAATGGGTCGATTTTTTGTAAAAATCCCTAAACATTGGGTATGATTTTGTGCTGGAAAAGCCCTAATAATGGGGTCACCTTTTTTTTACAAATGGGTCTATTTTTGCGAAAATTTGTGAAAATTCAGCCAAATTTCCAGATAATTTGCGCAAATTGGGTCTATAATGAAGCACAATTCTTAGAAATGGCTACCGTTTATTCCAAAATCACCCTTAAAAATGGGTGAGGGTTTTCAATCTCCAGCCGCACACCTCCGAGCCGCACACCTCCGACCCCCCCCCCCCCCCACAATAGGCATGGTACAATATAACACCAAAGAACAATGGACAGGAACTGTCTGATGAGAGATCAGACAACAATCAATGATATACATGTACACTAGTAATAATATAAATGTTATCCGGTTGGTGTGAAAATTAAGTGTCAATGAGTTCATAGATGTCAAACCAATAATTTTCCCAATTATATTTTATAAGTGCTTCGAAACCATAGCACACATTGTACCTCACCAAGTACAGTTATTGATACCACCCTTAAAAAAGTCATAGAGAGGGTAAAACGCCCAATTAACTTTTGCTGATCGGAGAGTCGATCTCCACAAAGAAAATTAATGATCAATCAGGTTCAATACTAAATGGTATACACGATGAAAACAACTAGGGATAGGGGGAAATGTACTATACAGTGCAAATGCACTATACAGTGCAGTGCAAAAGCGCAAAAAAAAACCACATTTGCCAAAAAAAACCCATGATTTTTCATCCCACAGCACATTTTTTCAAAGGTTGTCTAAATTAAAAAATTTGAATTTAGTTTTGAATGAGAAATGATTGTTTTATAATTAATGAGTTAGGCAATTATCGAAGCAGGCTGACGATATTATATATTGTATATTTAATTTACCATCACTATTATACCTCGTTTTACAAAGTCTGTTATAAGACGAATTGCATGTTTATGAAGATGGTAACATTAAAATGTATTAACATTTATATCATATGATACAAGTTAAAAGTTTAACGGGTTCGCCGTCGGACGAGTTTTAATCTGTCAAGCTTTCGTCAGGATTAGCTCTGACTTCTTCAGGACCAAATTATTATAATATTAAACAAAACATAGAGATTGCCACTTCTCTTGTTATCATCATTTGGGCTTCCCCTTGCCCAATGATTTGAGAGTAGGTGCCCTTTCCTACTTGTGAAAGAATTGGTAGCTCTGAAAAGAGCCGTTCAGTTGGATTGCCGCTTCCACTGAACACGTAGGTTGCCACTGGCCTACTATATATAAATTTGGTTCTAATAGAACCTCCAAAGGACTGCCCCTTGACCAATGGAAATAACGTAGCGACTGCCCCTTGTCTACTACAGACTACAAAAGTCTAATGCACAGTAGTGCGGTCACTGATCTGTAAAGATCGTTTGACATAACTCAACATTGTTCTTCTTCCTTTATTCTTTCCTCTGCTGGTACACTAACCAGAAACGAATGTTACAAAAAACACAAATTCCCAGTTTTTCATTAAATTAAATCGTTTCTCAATTAGCACATGACTGAGTGTGTCTTCAGCTTGACAGAACCATAGCTTCTCAAATATTTATGTAAAACTGTAAAATTTGTAATTTTTGTGCTTTTTTTTTGTTTGTTTGCGTTTTGTAGAATTTTGAACTGTTTTGTGTGTTTTTAATTTCGCGATTTGTAGTTTCATCACATAGACATACGTAAAATATATATGTACAAAATAGCGCGAAAATTTCTACTTTTACACCATGTAATGAAATTTGGTTCTACAGTAGCCTACTGGAGGAATTCTTGTGAATAAATAGTTCTGGTTTTCTTTTTTGGAAAACTTGGTGCAAATTGTCTTGTTTAGCTGATGTAGTGTTTTTGCTCAGTAATGGTGACTTTATAAAAAATATCAGTAGGACCCTCTCATGGTTAAGTTTTTTGCCTCTTTCTTCCCGTCTCTACAGCTTCTTTCTGACATCACTAACATTTGCACTCATGCTTTTTGGCATTGATCTTTATTACCAATAAATTTGGCAGACATACTAGTACCATTGTTTGCAAATTACAATGGAAAAACACCCAAAAAAAACGAATACATTTCCACTTTTCAGAGAAAATTGGCTAAAGAGTCAGTCATAGTCATTTTTTTTACATTTCATTGAAATGGTAAAACCTGCAAACACATGCAAATAGTTGTGTAATCATAAAGGAAGAAATGCACAAAAGATGAATCATGTATAAATCCGAGGGGGGCAGTCAAGGTATAATGTTGTAATCATCCACGTGAACGAAAACATGGATTAATGGTGCTTTTTTCAACCACAATGCGGGCCCGCGTGGACCCGTGCTAAGGGTATCAAAATCGCCAATTTCAGAGAATAAGGGTGTCTTTTTCAACCTGAATCCGTGCTAAAGGTTGCTTGGGCCGATGTCACATGTTACTTATTGTATAGCAGAATATGGTTACTGTAGGCCTACAAGACAAATTTACTAACAAAACTGAATCACACAATTACTTCATACAAACGTCTTTTCAGTCTTAGACTGAAAAGATTTTAGACTCTAAAACTCTGTTTTGAGGACCTATATCCTTTGCTATGATGAGTATGATTGGTCAATCTACAATCCTTGTAATAAGGGTCCACTTTTTCCTTTTTTGAGAGTCCACGTTAAGAGTAGTTTTTGAGAGTGGATTCACACGGATGATTACAACTTTTATACATGAGTGCCCTCCTCTCCAGGTATAAATGAAAGCAACTCCACAAACCAAAACTATCCCCACAAACTCATACATATATAACACACTGTCTGACCATAGATAATCGACACAGGGATGGTTAAGTGGGTGTTTTGTTTGAAGTGTTTTGTCCAATGTAGCCTTTCGCCCTGTCATGAAATAACTGCTTAAAAATGCTAGTCATACAGTGTGTGCAAAACAGACATAGATCAGCTCCACACAACATTTCAATAGCGATAATCCGGGACTTAACCATCCCTGTGTCAATTATCTATGGTCTGACTGAGTAGGGTTTTTTACAAGTTTCTATTTTGGCAAATGGAAATTTCCAACAAAATGAACAACTTGTGATTGTTGTGATGCATGCACGTGAACCGATTGCTTCATAGTGCTGGTTTCCGGACTGCTGATATAATGTACATAAACTGGTCAACCCTCCCAATTGTCAATTGACTACCTACCAGGGGTCGCATTCTGACGCGTCTGTGCGTCCTAGACCTCTCACTTTCTTGTAGTGACGCATCAGGTTTCAAATTGGAAAGACTTGCGGGCCCCTTAAATTTGACGACGTATGGAAATGGAAACCATAAATCCCTAACCCAACTGAATCTCACTGCCAGAAACTATCTCCACGCACGTGCTGCTTCATTGCCGCGATGACATCACCTATCGCAGGCATGGGCATGGAGTTTGTGCCCGCATATGCGCTACGGAGTTAGCTCAGTTAGAAGAGGGACAGACTTGGGTGCGGATGGTCCCGCGATCGAATCCCGGGGGGTGCTGGGTGATTTTTCGGGTCAAAAAAATAGTACCTTTTCCCCCTCCCCCTGATACGCACAAAAAACTAGCTTTACTGGTTAGGGTTAATAAATGTCAATTTTGGATGTCCATTAAGAAATTCTGTAAATCACTGTAAATTACATATCCATCCTTTGATCACAATATAAATTCACTACAACAGTACAACTGATGTCCGTAAAAAAGTAAAATGTTCAAATACCCAACTTTCAGGACCCCTCAATTTCTTGGGGGACCCCTTGGCCCTTACAGTTGTTTTTTGAAGTTCCACAGGGTCCTGAAAAATTTCATGGGACCTCTCACATTTTTGATCCAGTGCTATATCCCTGCTACCTACATGTATTTTTTTTTATACATTTCATGACCACATCTCTAGATGGTGGCAAGAATAAAATGTCATGTTTATCTTACGCGGCATGTTTTTGGTCATCCGTGCGGATACGGTAGCTACCGCCCTCCTAACAGTATTTTCCCGGGTGGGTCTACCAGAAGAGATAGTTCATGACCAGGGCTCAAATTTTGTTTCTCAAGTCATGAAATCAATATGCAAAAGGTTGATCATGCATGCATAACACACATAAATATTAGTTGACTACCCCCCCCCCCCCCCCCCCTCTGGAAACAATCTGATGTTAAAGAGTGAAATGAAAAACCTCACCCTCATAAAGAGCAAAACTCTTGCAAACCACTCTGAAAAGATTGAAAACCACTCCAAAAGAGTGAAAATCCTCTCCTATGAGGAGCTCACAGAGAGACAGCTCTGTGAGCTCCTTGAAAGAATAGCACTTCCCTCTTTTGGAGTGAATTTTTAAAGTAAGGCCAAAAAAAAAAAGTTGTTTGTTTGTCCACGTCCGACCGACCGTGTACCTAGGTGCCGACCGTATTACTTTTTATTTTCGATAATTTTTTTAAAACAACTTTTTGAGCAATTTGAATGGCCAAACGGACCGTTTTTATTCCTTATTTCGTATGATATCGTCATTCTGGTATTTGCAACACCATCCCCAATGCGCAATCCCGTGTACACACGATGTTTAATGCATGAACTTGGCACCCGCGGGACTATTAAAAGGACTAAATGAAAATCAGTGATCGCACGTGCAAGTGATGTCATTTTTATACTAAAAACGCAGTATGAGAAAATATGAAAAATCTAGTTACAGTTAATATTTGTTCCCAAAATGTTGCTCAACGGCATGAAGAGGGTGAAAAGGGGGTCTTCAGCGCGGCACATACCTATACCCTTTTCCAATGTCAGTGCCCCCCCCCCCCCCCGGATCTTATTCTTACCTCAGTCACATGATAGTTGGTTTGGTGATGATCTGCGTGCGAGCCATGGTTCAACGATTGATTCGTAACAGGCATAACGCCACCTGTTGGTGACTCAACCGATGAGGTCACCGTCTCTGATGACAAATTGGATATCGGCGTGGGTTCTTTGGAAGAAATCTGTCTGTCATTCCTTTGCAGTGGTGCAGAAGTTGTGTTTGCGATAGCACGTTTATGCGCATGGTCGGCGAACAGATCCTCAGTTTTATCATCGTTATTTTGCTCCATCATGATATCTTCTCCCAGACCTAAATTCTTCAGGAGTTTGATAAAGCCATTTGGATTTACTCGTCCATCGGTGCTGTACTTGCCGAATAAATCTCGCAAGCAATCTCCAGGAAGGATAGTGATCGGTCCTGGAGGTACAAGTTCTCCTGTGACGCTGCCTTCTAAAAGAGCGCCCTCATCAGCCTGTGTAGTTAAATCAACCGGTGACTGCTGCGTGGCAGCATAAGCGCCGGGCAAGTTATTTAGGTAGCACAAACAAATCAATACCCAAGTTGATATTAAAACTGAGTGTCGGGCATGAGGAGATTGTCTGTGATTAAGTTGTGATATCAATTGTTCAACAGCCATTTTTAAATATTTTTCTACAAACAGTCTAACGTAGGCTTAAACTTCAAATGCTGCAGGAATGTGATCTGTGCAGGAATGTGTTTTTACCTGTGGAGTTGAGAAGAAATAAATGTAATAATCAATTCACTATAGGATAAATTATGAATCAAATCATATGGTAACAGAGCGTATTCATAGGGGGAGGGCACAATCATACCAAATACCCTTCCCTTGGTATCATTTTAATAAGACCTCACCCCTGGAAGTCGGCAGTTTCTGATGTTTTTAAAAAATCTGCATTAAGTGACAGCAGTGGGATCTACCACACAGTGTAGAGAAATAAACAAACAATCAGCATCACACAGCTGATGAATAGTGAACTCCAATTGGTGGCGGTGGGATCTACATACAAAATGTATGCATCAATATCCCAAGGGATGAGGGTGGCAAACTTGTATTGAAATTCGATATCAGGATAGTGCTGTCAGACCCTCTTTTCATGCCTCTTCATCAGCCACCCACTATGACCCCCAGTTCAGCCTTACCTCTTCTCACTGTGACAACATTTTGCAATTTTGTGGAGGTTTTCAGACAATTTGTGTGAAAAAAGTGTTTTTCTGTAGGGTTTTTTTTAATGCCATTGTCAATCCCTTCAAAAGAATCCCACTTACAAGTACAAGAAATCATTAGAGTACCATTTTAATTTTAGTCCCTGTCTGCTCTTTAGATCCCAATTTCACTAACAAGAGTACTATATCCCTACATTGGTGGCAGACGTGGGATCTAATCATGACCCTAATGATTTTTAAAGATATCCAAACAAAAGTGTTACCCCATTTACATTACGAGAACTAAATCTACATACACTGCTAAACCTAACAGCAAGCAATACTGTGCTGGCAACCCACACCCAGAACTAACATTTATTGCTCCCACTGGCTTTTCGGTGTACAATGAATACTGTGCTGGCAACCCACACCCAGAACTAACATTTATTGCTCCCACTGGCTTTTCGGTGTACAATGTATCTCATTGCAGTTTATAAGAAGTGATTGGAACAGACGTTAAGTATAATAATAACATGTAAAATGTTGGTGCATTTGCAATGTTTGCCTATTAAATTATTATGAAAGCACTTGGGAGTTTACTCCATAATGCATGAATCTGGAACAGAAAATTCGTATTTTGATAACGGTGCATAAAAATAAAAGTTTAATTCCTCAATTGCTTTACTAGTTTACACACAGTTTTTATAGTTTCCAAACATGATAATATCTTCAGAAATTAGTGCTATCCAAACACCCGATATGACCATAGGAAAAGCGGTCTATGGGGTGTGGCCCTGGCCTTGTGGTTTTATGGTCAATCATCACCGCACCGGCCCCCGGTTCAACCCCAGCCCAAGAGTTGTTGATTGACGCCATTTTTTGTGCCATAAAAACAATGTTCCACCCCGATTTATTGCCACAAAGCTCACAACCCCTTCCCCTTGTTGGGTTCAGAGTTAGTTTTGGCGCTTTTGACATCTAAATGTATGGCTATTTTCTCAAATAGGGGTCTGAAGCACCAGATGGCAGAACTGCAGAGCAATTGCTGCCTTTATGGTATTCTGCGCAACTTCAGGTGATGACCTACAGACTACATGTATTCAGGAATTAATACTGGGCATTGCTGAATTATACAGGGGCAAGCTAAAATTTCAAATTTCAAAACTTGTTTTAGTTCAGGGTCGTCCCAGCGGGCACGTTGCAGACTGATGTTAATTCAACTCCGGAAAGTTGTATGGATGGTCGTCACATATAATATTAGCTGGAACTGAAAGTGTTTTACTTCAGGGTTGGTTTATGTTTTAACATCATACACATTATATCAATAAATAACATTCTTAAACAGCTGAGAATGTTTAGGCAATTCTCATTGGTTCTCAGAGTAATCGGCGACATTTATATCATACAACTTAACATGGTGTACCGTAGAATGGGGATACTTTGACCTTTGGCCCACAATAAAAAAATTATTTGTCAAATTTTGAGAACAGTTTAGAGCTACATTTTTTTAATTTGGTGTAATTTCAACAACATACATGTATAACAGTGTATACCCTGCTACATGTGCATCTGGAACTGGACCTAGGATTTTTTCTTTATTTTTAGGTATTTGTAGGGGAAATCTTTTTTTCAACAAATTGCAACTGCCTCACCTACATGGTGGGCGGTGTATTCAGCAACTTTTATGTTGTGGTTGGATAGACAATTCACCTATGACAAAACAATACGGTCAATTAAGTTTCATTTGCATTCTTTATTACGACACAGACCAGCGTTTACTGAAAAAAGAAGCAAAAAGTGGGGTACTGTAACTGACTTTGGTTCATGTTAAAGTATTAGAAAAAATGCAAAACAATCAATTTTCCAACATTTACAGCCCAATGTATTTGTCAATGCTTGTAAAAAGTCAAAAAGCACTTTAAATTAGATTAAAGGTAGATGACCCGATCACATTTTCGTAACACAGAATTATTTCAAACATACGGAGATTTTCATATCATATGAAAGCTCGTATTTTTCTCATCATCATACTGAAATTTGACGGCCTAGATCGGTATAATTACGGAGAAATCGATGAAATAACGTCGAATTACCGCGAATGGTGGTATACCACCGATATAGTTTGTGTACTACTCAATGGGTACAGTTCACGGCATCTTGTGCGTCTAAAATAAGAACCATTAGAGCTATGCAACTCAAACTTTGGAACACGACTTTTTTAAGGATGACCTTTCATGTAGAATAGAAAACTTCAAGTTGAAAATCGGAATATGATTGGGTCATCTACCTTTAAATGATTTATCATGTTTATTTGGAATGTTTTTACCTTTAGTTTTATAATTTGTATATTTTTTGGTATTTGTATTTGTATTTGTATTCATTTTCACAGAATTTTGTTTTAATTTTTGAAAACACTTCAATGAACCTTAAGAAATCTTTATAAAAAAAACCACTGAAATATATTGTATCATCCATGTAGGTTTGAACAAGTTTTTCGCAAGTGGGACATAGTTACCACCATGTGGAGTAACATTGGCTCACTCAAAGATTGGGGGAAAAGTATCTGGAAATAATTATTTTTTCAAAACAAAAAAATCAACCAAAAAAAGTGGGTTAAAATATCTCCATGATTCTACGGTACATTAAAAGTCGACAAATGTGGGCAAAAGTTAACATTTTGATTATATAAATGTCTAAAGTATGACTGTTTAAGAATGAGAATAAAGGTATTGTTTTTATACCGGCGTACCCTTGTTATATTGTCTGACATGTGTTCGGTAGTATTATTTTTTTGCATGAAACAACGACGCATACTACCGCCCAGTTGGCTGCAATGAACTTCAGCACTTTTTCTGTTACGACCGCATTGTAAGCGTAAAAAAAGAAGTGCCGTTGCCATCGGTGGAGTAAAATAGCGCAACTTTGCCCTGACCAATGAACTTCAGCACTTTTTCTGAAGTGCCGTTGCCATCGGTGGAGTAAAATAGCGCAACTTTGCCCTGACCAATGAACTTCAGCACTTTTTCTGTTACGACCGCATTGTAAGCGTAAACAAAGAAGTGCCGTTGCCATCGGTGGAGTAAAATAGTGCAACTTTGCCCTGACCAATGCGCGCATCCGATTGACCCGATTGTATCTATGGCGTCAAGAATGTTACCACACACATGCTCATTATTTATCACGCGACTATAATACTTGCTACGAAAACAAGCATAGACAGTCTGCGTCGTATTTCCACTGTAGCCGGAATAGGGCGAGCCAAATTCAAGCCAGCATTTCTTGTAAATAGTAACAGGTTTAGATATTTAACCAAGATATATTATTTGAATCATTAAACCTGATATCTGAAGCAAAAGTTCATGACTAATTTTATTCATAAAAGTTGAAAAATATTGATGAAAATAACTGGAAATATCATGTTTCGTGCGGCATCGTGGCCCCTGCTGGTACACGCCAACGGAATAAGCTATGAAATGTTATGGCGTTGATTCCGTATGACGCCACGAACGGGTATAAAGCCAAACATGATGCCGACTCAGATGCTTTGCTTTCATTCCATAGCTCTCAGACAGAGAGCTATGATTCAGATGCAGAGCTACATTATTACAACACTGAACTCTAGTCTAGACTAGAGTCAATTTTGGTGGCAGCAGTGGGATGGGAGCTACCTGTGTACACACTTCACTATACAGATCATCTATGGCCCAGTTTGTTGGCAAACCGAGCATGCTGAGTTTAGTCCGAAAGTCTCCGAGTCCGACTATGTCTATGATAGGGATGTTCATATCATTGACTATAGAGGGCGACATTTTTTTTGAAAAAAGTTGACAAAAATATGTAGAAAACTTCATGTTTACCTCTTTTAAATCCAGCGGAAAAGTACGAAACAAGCTGGGTGTATTCACTGATGTCTAAATAACCCCACACAAGCAACTGGACATCATGAAAGTAAACCCTTTTTTACCTAAAATGATTTAAAATGTGCATGACTTGCCCAGTTTTCAGCAATATGAGGCAAACTACTTTTGGTTATAACTTTTTTATTATTCAGCCTGCAGACAAGGTTGAGGCAATGTCTTGCTAGACGTCCCGTAACTCATGTGCGCATGCTCAAACCAATTAAAATGCGTAGTAGTTGTCCACGGTTTATTCCGTACGGGACGTCTAGCAAGATATAGCTAAGGTTGAACCATCATTTTTTATTGTAAAGTACTATGTTTCCATGTATTCCATTTTCAAAGAGATAATTTTATTTTCAAAATTTTATGAACATGCCTGCCTATCTATGACTCTGATGAGTATGAATGAATGACTAAAATTCGAGTAAATCTGTGCGGTAACATCATCTAAAGTAAACCAGATTTAACAAAGCTATTTATTTATTTATTTATCACTCAGAATCAGATCGGTCGGAAATAACACAACATGACAACCACCCACAAAATCACAAAATAACATAACCATGAAACCAAACCATGATGAGTTATGAGTATGACCATCATTCAAGGCTAGCAAACCATGGACTTATCAATCAGATAAGTCCATGACTATGAGCAAACTTACTTACTAACTATAATACCAGATACTAGCTACATGTAGTACTTACCATGCACAGTTGAATTTATTGAAGCTCAAAACTCGCTGAAAGGACCCTTCATTTTCCTTAACACATGCGGACACGCGATTTACTATGAAATATCGTGTGTTTCAAAAACGTAAACAAATCATTCACACGTGAATAGGCATGGGCAAAGTTGGTAAAAAGTTTTCGATTTCACACGATACGAGCACTTCGCAATTCTGTTGCACGTGTCGTGTGCACGCCAAGAACAAAATGGCGGGCCGTGTGAAAAATGCAGACCTTGCATGACGTCACTTTATGATGCTAATAAATATTCATGCATTAGTTTGCTATCATGGGGTAATTACCATATTCGGTGTGACTGTGAGTTATTTTAAACAAATTTATGTCATTATTTATATGTAAATAATTATTGTTTCAACAGGCCATGATATCACTAACATGAATGATGAAACTGTAGGGGTC
Source organism: Ophiura sarsii (assembly GCA_035610835.1). Lineage (NCBI taxonomy): Eukaryota > Metazoa > Echinodermata > Ophiuroidea > Amphilepidida > Ophiuridae > Ophiura > Ophiura sarsii. The sequence continues at coordinate 33,026,602 of CM069456.1, forward strand.
GGACTGTAATTAGGCCTATACCTACCGCTCAAAATAAAGGGAAAACAGTTTTATTTTAAAGGGACACTAAGAGATGTGTTGGAGGCAGCGCCCTCAATTATGATAAAAACTTAGATTAGTTTATTTTTATAATTGTATTACATGTATGAACTTACACCTATAAGGATTAAGAAAAATCAGCTCTCTTTGTACAAGAAAACGTCGATTCATAAAATGCTGGTCCCGCGGGACCAGCATTTTACGTCCGACAGTATCCCCGTGCAGTACGCGTGATACATAACGCGAACCATATTTGCATAGAGGGCGTTTTTCAATAAATAGCGATGATATTGTTTTAATCTAGTTTTGCTGTGTTTTTTGTTAGTAAAAACAACAATAATGGCGATTTTTAATGTTCATCTTGAATTCTGAAGTAAATTTTTAAACATTTAAACTTTTCAACACCACTTAAGGCTATATTAAAAAAATCATTTGTCTCAAAGCTCCCGCGCGCGTTAGTTAATTGATGCGCGTTAGAAAAAAAGAAGAAGAAAAAAGAAGAAAAAATCCCAGAATTTCACAGATTTTTATTGATCACATCATTTTAAATACAAAAGGTCACTTTACAAGGATTTCAATATTTTATATTTAATTTTTTTTTTTTAAATAAAAAAAACGCATTCCGCATTAGGTTTTGAAAAACTGAAGAGCTTTGAGACAAAAGATTTTTTTAATATAGCCTAATTAACTTGACTGAAATAAGGGGCTGTCATTTCTTCGGTAGCATGGGGGCGGTCCTATCCTGAAATCTATATTTATTAATTTTACACACAGAAAGGGGGGGGGGGGGGCAGAAATTAATACCATTGTAATAGGGGGTCAAAGCAAAATGTTAGTTAGGGGGAGGGGGCATAAAATAATCAACATTTGAGTAGGGTCGTACATTTAATCGCTTTCATTTGGGGGTGGGGGTCATAAATAAATGACGACGAAAAACGAGATTTTTTGGCCCCTTTCCCCTCCCTCCTATACCAAAGAAAATGACCGCCCGACCGCCCCTAAGGCTAATGAAATATGATACCAAGTTTCCCGTTTCATATTTGTAAAAGAGTGGGTAGTGTCTATTTCATTATTCATTATTCATTATTTCACTCAATTTCATTATTGCATCTGTAAGGTGTAACTATATTGCTCACAAAAAGTATCGAAACACTTAGAAATGATCCAATATATAACGGTTCGAAAAGGTACGCATTAATCGAAGCAAATAATCAAGTGCATAATTTTGTTCTGCGTATTTTGACACCTCGATCGATGAGATACGATGTTGCGGAGCGGAGTTATTGTCATTTCAATGGTCGTGGGTCCAGTTTCAAAAGTGACAATCATCCTATAGAAAAAGGTTTGCATTACTGTTTAGAATGATCAGATTCGTGCTTTTCAATAGGGATGAGTGTCACTTTTGAAACTGGACCCACGATCATTGAAATGACAATAACTCCGCTCCGCAACATCGTATCTTAACGATCGAGGTGTCAAAATACGCAGAACAAAATTATGTACTTGGTCATTGGCTTTGATTAATGCGTACCATTTTTGGAGCCGTTATATATTGGATCATTTCTAAGTGTTTCGATACTTTTTGTGAGCAGTTTACTAACTACCTATTGATTCGTATATATTACACCTTAATTAACACTTTAACACCTTAAAAAAAAACAATTAAGGAAGCATTTGTAAATGTGTTATTGAAAATGTCAATAAAATGTCTGAAATATTGCAACATCAATTGAGGACCCTAGATCTAAAAGGGGGTTAAGTCACAATCTTGTGAAATTGTAGTTAGTATCAGTTTCTGCTACAAGGAGGATCTCTGCACCCTCTGTTCAAATGTTACAGTTAAGTCATGTGGTAAAGCTATGTAAGAGTACATGTGAGGTACAACCCGAGTGGGTCAAGTCCACACATGGACACAATGAAACCCAGTTTTTGCCATTTTTCTCAATGTGACTTAACCCCCTTTTAGATCTAGGGTCCTCAATTACATCTGAAATCTGAGTAGGTAATGCAAACAATTTCATTATCAACCATATACCATGACACTACTCCATTAAAATCCCTTAAAATCAACAGGAAGATATGTATGGTATTTTGAGCTACTAAAAGTTTTGATTTTTATTCAAGTTTGTCAGAAAATGTAATTTTTGCACAAAATTTGGTAAAACTGAAAAGTTGGGGCGGTAGGAAAACTGGAAACTGGAACTTTCATTCTATTTAGCCTAAGACCAAATATATTTTTAGAAGGAGACGTCTGTTTGATGCATCAGTGAAGCAAACATTGATCTCATTAAATTGGAACATCTTTCATAATATTATTTTGTCGCACTTTTACGTAAGATGGGTAAAGTATAATAATAAATGCTACTGTGTCTTGGTGCACAAGATTATGATCTGCTTTAATATTGATTTTCTTGAAATGATGCCACACATAATTGTTTGGTAGATTCCCATGTCTGTGCGCGAAAATCCACCAAGAAAATGTCTGTTAATTTATGGTATCAAAATGTGCCTAACAATTTGGTGCATCTTTCTAGCTGAAAATTATTTAAATCCAACAAATGTTTTTGGAAATATTCTAGTATATGCTAGGGGGGAACATACATATTTTGATGGGTGTATATGTATTGAATACAGAATTAATAATATATATATTTAAATGCCACGGATTCATGACGATTTGTAGTGCTAATCAACCACATATTGTTGCAATACCTGAATAGTTTTACGGTATGTCAGTGGCATAACCTGAGGAGGGAAGGGGTGCATCCCCCTCCTGCCAGAAGGCTTGCCCCCCCCCCCCTGATGCCCCCCCCCCCCACAAATATGACAAACTCTATGAATACCTATGTATATACATAAACAAATAGTCAGATATGCCCCCCTGATGACATGCCTGTCCCCCAACATGCCCCCCCCCCCCCACCCAAATTGAAGACCCTAAGTTACGCTACTGCAGTATGTTTAAAGTGAATAATGCAAACATTTCTTTAAAATTGAATATATAGCTAAGACTAAATTGAAGTTTAGAAATGCATGTCAAAAATATTTAATAAGCTGTTGCGACTTACTAGGCCTATTTGTATAAAAATATATGGACAGTCCTATACAGGGTGTATAAAAAAAACCCGCAACACTTTTGTCGCGAGCTCTCCGATATAAACGGCAAATCACAAATCACTCTGAACTTTATATTTATTTTCTAATTCGCTAGCTCAACCGCAAATAAGAATTTTCCTATTCCGCTATTCGTCCTCCTGAAAGAAACACATTCATCAAATACACTATTTGGGGCGCACGGCTCTTAGACGACGGGCACGTAGCCTCCGCTAACCCCTTATCAGATATCAAAGAACGGGCAATACAAATATCGTTAGAGAATTATGCATTATCAATACTGATGTATATCTGTAAACAAAAAAGTGACAACAGATCACTAATTATTACTTTTACATGTACATGTAAGGAAACATCAAAATGTTAACCATTGGCATACCAATCATACACACCTATGATGTGAAGAGAATAACAATTATATATATCATGTTTCATGCAGGACACTAACATGATACTGAGAGTCCATGAATCACCTATAAGTTGATGAATAAATTCCTATCCTCGGATATATGTTTGCCATATACCATGCTTCTTAAGCAAACCGTATGGAACTACTACAGCAGCTTCTGCTGATGCTCCACCAGAACTCAAACTATAAAGTCCAAAAATGTTTAGGAAACAATCCAATAATTCTAGGGGAAAATGTCAAATTTTCACGGCATCTACTGTATGCATGATATGAGAGCTTACGACTCCTGGGTACATATAGCCGGGTACACATTTTTAAAAAACAACAACAACAACAACAAAACGTGACCTGCCTGGAGACAATCATCAGAACTCATAGTATAGCAAGGGATAAATATTCCATTGGTATTATAAAAACTGGACAAGATAACCAGAGGCAGCTACTATCATCCATGCCCCTTCTAAACACTGAACTGTTATACTTGTTTAACAATAATAAGCATGATATAAATACAGCTGAACACCACACATCTACTGTTAGAAAAATCCTCATATTATTCTTAACGGATGAAAAACCGGCGTAAGAAATTAGTAGCAAATATATGCACACATTCTACTATGCATACGATTATCACAAAACCCAATTTTCTCCACTACTATGTGAAGCATATCTGCTGTAAGATTCTTTCTACCCTACCGATTTAGCTAGTACTTCTTAGCAAACCACCGATGAGTAATTTCATGTCGCACGGGTTGTCTGCCACAGGTGGGAAACAGTCAAAGTACAACTTGATAGCATAAAATGCTGAATCGATAGACAGATAGGAGTCAAAAACATCGTTATTATATAGATGGATAAAGTACCTTGCTTGAACATCGTGGCTAATTTTCCACATGGTAGGAAAATACTCTACATCCCTGTACAATAAAGATACATAAAATAATGAAATTAATATCATAAGACATATATCATGTATACAGTCTAAAAACCCAGTGGCTACGGCAAATCTGGCCATGTGGCTGCACCAAATAATCAAGCCCATCGGCTATGACAGATCATCTCGCCCTGTGGCTATACCAGGCGTCAAGCCCAGTGAATACGACAATTTATCTAGCCCCGCGGCTACTTCAAAATTATCAAACCCAGTGGCTAAAATTCTGACTGTCAGAATTGAAGTCTAAGTCTCCAGCGAGACATGACTTATACACTTGGAGTTCACCCAGTGGATTTACAACTCCAAGAAAAGTTCTGCCGCTAGAACACGAACTTATAATAGTGCTCACAGACAAGCATTATTATATCCTGACACATAAATGTCCTAATCACTTATCATCTAAGATCCAAAGATAGATGTGTGATTTCTCCCATGCACGAAAAACATGTTAAGGATCAGAAATCTGAGAACTCATAAGACCAACATGCAGCTTGACGTGCTTAATCATGTTAATTGATATATATGTCTAGGAACTAGAAACATATGAGGGGAACAACTCAACTATGGCCCCCCGCCTGGCTAATCGTGAATGCATCCGCATGATCTGAACATGTGCACCAACATTTATCTGGCTAGTTGGTATAAAAGAAATCTTTGAACCGAATCATAGGACCCCAAAAAACGACCAAATGAAAGAATTGTCCAGCTACACCCCAATCGTCAAAAATCAATATACTTGAGTATTATCATCTCGTGGATCCACTTAAGACTAAAAAACAGTCTATAAACCCAGTGGCTATGGCAAATTATCAAACCATATAAATATCTGCACCAACTAATCAAAACCATGAGCAATGAGCGATGGCAGATTATCTAGCCCTGTAGCTATTCCAAATCGTCAAGTCCAGTAGCTACGATAATATATATAAATATAGAGCCCCGCCCGTCAAGCTCAGTGGATACAATTCTGACCGTCAGGATCAAAGTCTAATAGTATTAAGACTCCAGTGAGACATGACATGCACAATAGAAATGTCGTAATTTCTACACAGTTAATGGATATCAAGTAAAGGATCTGAAACACATGTATCATACTACCCTTACTCACGATCATGACGATTGAGACTATGCCTTAATAATCTGTGAACAGTTCACATTTCCTTAATTAACTCTGGCACAAATGCTTCTAAAGCTAGGAACACTCTTTCAACTCTCTTCATGTGGAGCTTTTACCTGTTTCCTACGACTCACATGACTGGTCAAATTCAATACATCACATTGAACATAACTCCACTTGCATTTGAATGCATAAGAAATGTGGTAAGGATATACAAATACCATTCGGTTATTCAAATATACGATAATCTCTTCTCAAAAGAATATAATTATTATCAATAATACCACTGTCTGCAGTAATCTAAATACCTTATCCCAGTGCCACTCTCATGATGGATAAATATATACTCAGTTAGCAATGATGGGATAGACCAACAGAGGCATTATACATGTTAAATAGCCTGTAAACTAGACATCTAGCCTGCTATGACCATGATTGGAGGTATGCATCCGATCTAAAATAGAAACAATACAAATTAAAACATTAGATACTTTCATCCTATAACTACCAAGTAACCTGATGTCGCATATCATGTATATCCCAAACCAATCTATATATTACCAAACAGATATTATGTTGGCTCTACTCCAGCAGCTATCGGGTCTGCTATAAATACTGCAGATTCAGATCACACTCCTCGTGTTGTTTCTTATATACCCATCGTTTGAGTGTAGGACCCTTCGTATATCTATAATACGGTACCTTTGTATCACCAGTCTTGATCCATGATCGCATACACTGAGTAAAAATATACAGGGCGAAACTATACAAACATATCAAATACCATATTAAAAAATCCAACTCAACTCATCAAGTATGCAGTGTGCTATCAATATGATGATATGCTGATATAAGTCGAAGGAACACAAGAATCCCTTCGTGGAAAAGCTCTATAAGCCTACCTACACACTAATCGTCAAAGGAAAAACAAAAATCCATAGGAACTTATCAAATATATACCTGAACCCGGGTTCCTGAATCTTGAAAGGAAATCGACAAAGGTGCATGCTGTGGATAAATCTGAGAATACACTCAATTATCTCTGAAACGAAATCAATTATGATTAAAAAGAAAATTTAAAGTTCTTCAAACACAGGTGGTAGGAACAAAAGGTAAATTGTACCCTTCCATAACAAATAGTACCTCAGGTTAGTGCCTGTGGAGACTCAAAAGTCGTAAACTGATTTCAATCCATAGGAGCTAAATACCCCTGTTCATTCATAAACAATACACAGATAAAAATCGTTAACGTAATCGTGTACGTCCTCTGAGTGATCTGGCATTCAAGCCCAGTGATAATCCGCCGAGTCATGTACACCATTACAATAGAACTAGGCAGGTAGAGACACCTGTGTCGTAATACACGTTGTAAACTGTATCAGCAAAATAAATAACATATCATGTTACATCGATTGGTACGAAGATTAAAATTAACTATAATACTCAATCCACTCACAATACATATTGATTTGTGATAGCATAAAATACTAGAGAATAAAATCTGTAAAGTATCACATACCTGTATTGTCTGGATATTTTATGCCTCCCAGGCAAACCCACTTGTTTAGTCGGTAGTATACAATCTCATCTCCAACACCAGATTTACCGCATCCCAAGTGCCTGTGGAGCCTGGTACCGAAAACGTATGTAGCTAAACTGGAACTTATTCTGTGGGAAAAACCCTCGAAAAAGGTTGTCAGAAACAAAAACCACTAAATATTAAATAAGCTCAACGCTTAAACTGTAAACTCTATACCAGTCTTACCTCCCTATCTTTCTCTAGCAGCTCTGGCTTACACAATTGTGAATAAAGTTCTCATCTTAATGATAATCACTGTCATCAGACGCAAAATCCTCAGAAATTTAATTATCATACTATAACCATGGACTTAAAAAGTCTATGCTATAACCTTCTGCCCTAAGACGATTATATGTCTCAGGTTAAACTCGTATATATTCCGAATACCAATGTAATTAAACTTGAATAAAATATAGGCAGCCATCTTTATCTGGAAAACTGACGCCATTGAATAGTCATCGTCCCACTTTTTATAAAAGTAAGATAGAACACTGCCTATGACTTGTATAGCCATACTCGAAAAAACAGATATGATACTAAATAGTACTTGCCTGAACCTGAGGCTCTATCGATGAAGACTGTTCTTCAGAAGACATAATAATTATATCCAAGGAAAACATAATCCACAGCCAACACCATTAAACATGTTAAAGGCCTATAGCTGATTCACAAAACGTCGTAAAGCATACACAAAACATACGCAATACGATTATACCGATAAAGCATGTCTTGCAGTGCCGCATCCAAAGCCATCAGTGGAGGCGTCACGCACTGTTCACCTTCCTTCATACTTCCCGCTGACCTCTTCATTAGCATAACAATACCGCATTCAGAGTACTCCTGCTAATATAGGAAATTCAAATTCTGTTAGTGTACTTATTGGCTATCACATAGTCAAATTACAGCGATATCGATTATTGATTCGCTGAGATATCAACGATACACGTAGACAAGTGCAAAACACGTTTTACATCGTTTATCCTGTATGCCTGATGTTCATGTCAGGTTAATAACTCATTGTACTTAAATAATTGGAATCAAACTCATCATTCTGAGAAGAAAATGTCATGTTAAAGGTATCAAATGTCTGGCCATTACAGTATCATATCAATATTAATTAAATCTGGCAATAAAGTAGTTAAATAAAGGCAAAACTGCAAGTCTCAACATATGGTGAGTGGGAGAGGTGATGATGGTGAGGGGGTAAAAGAAGGAAGAGAAAGATCTGGTCGACGTTTCGACTGGCTATACCAGTCTTTACCAAGTATAGAGCAAGACAGTAGTTGCTAATAAGCAAAATACAAGGCAAGCTCATAAAAGACAGTGTGCATACAAGTATATAAAACACACTAGGGCAGATGTTGTTCCCTTGAGTACATACTGCAAAGAATAAAATAGTGGCAAGAAGTAAGAAGAAAGCCAAGAGGATTACAAATTATGCATGATAAAGAAATAAGTATATGAAATAAAGAAAGTTAGCAGCAGGTTATTAAGAAAACTATCAACAGATCACTTCAAGTGGATCCTCAAACGATTTTGATAACTTTAGATGCCACTGCTTGACTGATTAACAATAGCAGTGGGGAAATGACCTGAAGTAAAGTGGTTGGAGGTCAAAATAGCAGGCTGAATTATAAAAGCAAGCAAGAAATGCTTTAAAAAGGGAATGCAATGGAAATGCAAAATAAATGCTAGAAAAAAGAGACCACTGGTTGCCAACCAGAACACTCCCGAAGCCAATTAGTTGATAGTTAATGACACAACTTGAAAATCCAGATTACAAAATCTGTTTGTAAATCCTCTCTCTTTTTCTCTCGTTAATGTCATAAATAAAACAGTATGGCACATTATTCAAAAGATAAACAAATGGAATAGTCCAGTGAAGGTAGGAATTGTCTTGTATGAATCAGTCATTGTTAGTCTGTTGTGAATGGGACATTATGGTGCTGCTCGACCCTCAAAATGCTGTCCTTGTTTTAAGATGCATCGATTATGAACTTTAATTTATGAAAGAACGTACCATAGACATTATGTGGCGATCATAGCAATCGGTGGTTCAGAACTTAAAAAGGGTGATTAATGTATTCAATTGGTCGAATGATTATCAGATTACACGATTCAATGATTTTATGTACCACCTTACTCAAACAAAGGAAATTAAGATAAAACATTCCAGACATTAAGGTTTCATAGTTATTAAACTGTTAACCCATAACACTAATCGGACAGGAAAATCCAAGTTTTTAGAACGAACGATGTAAAACGTGTATTGCACTTCTCTACTTATACCCGGGCTTATACCTTTAATATCTCAGCGAATAAATATTCGATATCGTTGTAATTTGACTATGTGATAGCCAATAAGTAGACCTAACAGAATACATAAGTTTTAGAGTGATTTGTCTTTTACTGTGACCGTACAGCTCTAGACAAAAAGTGTTGCGTTCTTTTTGATACACACTGTAGTCTCTTGACTAATTCTATATGAATAATTACTATAGGCTACAAAACCAATAATGCTCAGGGCTTACTGGTTTTACCATATAAGGGCCTCCGGATTGGGGTGGGGGTTTAGAAAAGAAATACTAATACAAATAAAGTATACCAACACACTAAACACTGGTAATTAAAGGCATATTATGTGATCTTTTCCAGGGGTCGCCCTCTATCCTTGATTTTTGTTTGAAAGTAGATTTTCTTGCAGATTTACATATCTGATCATAAATCATGAATATATTCTGAGTTATAGAGCGATCCGATAGTACGATTCCTAATTACTTCAAAATCATGGTTTTTAGAGTGAAAATAGAGTGAAATTAAACTGTCAGCTACGCGCATTTTGCCTCCAAATGATAATTTTAGAATCTCGTTCAAGCCAATACCTCATTATGGCCAAATTAGTTCAAAATAGCATAGCATTGCGCGTTGCGCTCATTTGGTCAGTATCACAGTGCTTTTCAGCATTGCCATTTTCAGGGCGGCAACCCAGTACTTCCAACCCTGGGTGGGTTATCCACTGTGCCTCCTTTTCCGGGCTTAAATAGCAGGATCCTTCCAGTTCAGGACGTAACGCCAAGTTCCCTGTAACCTAGGAAAGTGAGTATACAGACACAGACCGGGATGATCCCCTACTCTTTATTATGAGTAGACTAAAGGAAGCAACTGAGTTATTTGCATGAATACAATAACATTAACAATTTCTTTCAATTTATAGTATAGGCCTAAGGTTGGCCCAGTTAAGTTGAAACGTGGTCAAATTCCCACTAAAGCATTTGCTTCCTTTAAATTTGTACACGCAAAGCAACGGGCATATCCTATGAAAAGCCATGACAAAAAAGAAGCAATCGACCACATTATTTAGATTTGGACTAAAAGTAGGCCTATTACCAACTTGCATGAATGGGGTTTCAAAAATACAAAATCTTCCAGCTTATGAGGGGGGGGGGGGGGGGGGGGGGGTGCATCCCCGGGCACATCCCCAGACACCCCACCCCTGTGGTCTTCACGCCTCAGTCAACCCCCCCCCCCCCCTCCCCCACCGGCCACAACCTGTGGTTCCCAACAAATTCATGCCACTGACCATAAACTGCTTCAAGAAATAGTGGCTGGACGCGGCCGCGTTGCGACAGTAGAGGTTTAACACTTTGAGATGCACTTGAAATAAAAATTCCATTGAAATGAAATGGGGGCGATCCAAGAGAAAGAAGCATGTTTTGTAACCAAACATCTGTTTCATACCAAAATACCAGGGAAAAGTGTGTATGTATTTTCTATAATTCAAACCAAAAAAAAGAATCAAAACACCGCAGTCTAAAAAATAGTCCAGGAAACCAATAAAGTTGATTTGTGTGCATGGAGGGGGAGGGGGGGTGGGGGGGGGGGGGGGGGGGTGGGGGGGGGGGTACAGTCTGAAGAACAATCTAGGTATATATGACCTTGGTCAAACAAGATAAGCTAGTCAAACAAGATAAGCTAGTCAAACAAGATAAGCTAGTCAAACAAGATAAGCTAGTCAAACAAGATAAGCTATTATGTCTCTCTGTTGGGAGTAGCACAAAAATAAAAATAAACTGCATAGTAGATACATGTAATTTACAAAGACTACAAACATGGCGGCCCCCACTTATGTCTAGAAAGACCAAAATGTGTAAGTGTTTGCAATCTCATGCTATAAGGGTGGCTTCGCCCCCCAAGTGGCTTCGCCCCCCAAAAACCACCCCACAAGATATCACCGATTTAAGCGATTTTCAACGATGTCATAGTGCAACTCAAATCAGTGGTATCTTGATGGATGTTCCTCATAAATTGCAGGTAATCCTTGCTATCAGTCATCAGATGTTTCGTAAACATGCCATCACCCTGATGTCCCATAACAATAGTTCACTCTATCCGTCTGCGCCCTGACAACGGATATTCGTTCAGACATAAGGTCGGTCAATAAAAAAGTAGGAAACTTTAGTGATGGCTATTCGTACAACTGTTGTACAAATTGCACGAAGATTTCTGTAATTCGCACAACGACTCTGGACCAATGAGGTTCGAGCAACTATGACCTAATTATTAAGCCCAAAATCTAAAGGTATTAGTCTCAGGTTATTATAGAACAAATATTCTCAAAATTGCGATGATCAAAGCTATTTTTCACATTTGCTCATTCGGCCACTTTAAAAAAAAAGGATCATGGTAACCACCCATCCTCACTAATAATAATGATTAATATTATGGGGATAACATTTTTTTCTTTTTCAATTTTTTGATGAGACATTGAGTTTCTAAATCTAATACCGAAATGTTTAATGGTTAATAGGTCAACATAATATGTGCTCATTCCAAAATTACAACACCTCCGTAGTTATGAACAATATTTATACAAATTACAGGGTCTCCCCTATTTTTTACAACAGTTATACTAAAGGACTCCCCTGTACATGTGCAATAGTTGTACGAATAACAGGACTTCCCCCGGGACTTCCCCAGAGGGCCCCCCCCCCATATATTATAACAATAGTTGTACGAATATAACAGGGACTCCACTCTTGGTTAATGTAACACTACTAAAAGTCTAAGGAACCACTCCCTTTTTTACCAAGGGGCCTCCCATGTCTTATTACAATAGTTGTACGAAATACAGGGACTCCTCTTCAACAATAGTTACGAATTACAGGGACCCCCCTCTTCTCTTCAACAATAGTTGTACGAGTTACAGGGACTCCCTCACAAGGGACCCCTCTTCAATAGTTGTACGAATTACAGGGACTCCCTCTTATTTTTACAATGAATGATCGAGAAGGGACTCCCCCCTTATTACAATAGTTGTAGCCTACGAATTACAGAGACTCCCCTATTTTTTACAACAGTTATACTAAGATACTCCCCAATTATAATGAACAATAACATGTACAATAGTTGTACGAATAACAGGGACTTTCCCAAAGGGGCCCTCCCGTCGAATTATTACAATAGTTGTAAGAATAACACTAAAAGGGACTCCCTTTATATACCGTAGTCGTGCGAATCACGTGGACTCCCCAAGGGACTCACATCTTCTTACAATAGTTGTCAGAATAACAGAGACTCTCCTCTAATTCGTACAACAGTTGTACGAATTACAGCGATACCTCGCTTATTCGTACAACAGTTGTGCGAATTAAGGCGATACCTCGCTTATTCGTACAACAGTTATGCGAATTACAGCGATACCGCGCTAATTCGTACAACAGTTGTACGAATAGACTCTTCCACTTTAGTGATGGCTATTCGTACAACTGTTGTACGAATTGCACGAAGATTTCTGTAATTCGCACAACGACTCTGGACCAATGAGGTTCGAGCAACTATGACCTAATTATTAATCCCAAAATCTAAAGGTATTAGTCTCGGGTTATTATAGAACAAATATTTTCAAAATTGCGATGATCAAAGCTATTTTTCACATTTGCTCATTCGGCCACTTTAAAAAAAAAGGATCATGGTAACCACCCATCCTCACTAATATTAATAATGATTAATATTATGGGGATAACATTTTTTTCTTTTTCAATTTTTGATAAGACATTGAAAGTGATCATGGTGTTGGATGCACGAGTGATTCTATTGAAACTTTAGAGATAGTGTTATCGATACAAAGTATGAACCTTTGTATTTCAAACAATACACTTTTGGATTTTTAAGTATGAACTATGACGTCATAGCATTAGAAAAAAATACTAAGTACAATTTGGACACTGCCTGAAATCTGTCAATATTTGGCTGAATATGTAATTATATAGGTTGAAATATGGGTCGATTGATTCATTTGCTTATCTCTGCAATGTAAGCATATAGAAACAGACAACACTTAGTGTATAGTTAGAATAGACAATAATCTCTGTTTGATACTCTTTTTTAGATCTGAATTCCTTAAAACAAACACCGGGGACCATCTCAAATACGCTTTTAAGCAAAATTCGCAACAATAAACCATAAAACAACAAAGGATGAAGACCAATGGAGGGATAATTGAGTAAATTGTTGTTGGGTGTAAAGCGTCTCCATACTAGCGTGAAAAACAGCCATTTCCAACTAGTTTGCCTGTCTTCCTTTCTGTCCGTTTCCTTTCCCTTTTTGTCTCCCCTTCTCCCTTTCTTTCCCTTCCTTTCCCTTCCCGATTTTTTTCAGGGGGGGGGGGGGGCACTCTGTCCCCCTTTCCCCCACCCTGGCTACGCTACTTGGCATTGGGGCAGTTGACCCCCCCCCCCACCCCCCGACAGAAAAAAATCCTTAAAAAACCTTAAGACTCACGCCCTTTGTGCCCCCGCCCCAAGCCCCATTGTGCCCCACCCCAGTCTCCGGATGAGTGATTATAGGCATAGGCATTATGACAACTTACATGGACCATTTTTCGAGCGCGTTTTGTGTAAAACATTCTCTCGTATAGTCAAAAGTAGAAAACTAGGGGAGGATGGGGCAACTGGACCGGTTAAGCATATTTCATGATATAAAAGCTTAAAGCTCGTGTAAATATCTATGGAATTGCTATGAAAATATCACCCATGTAACTGTTTACATATAACATATAATCAATGTTAAAAAATATCCAAACAAAAGGCCAATTACCACTAACTAAAAACTTTACTTGGCACGGTCCAGTTACCCCATCGTTGGGGCAACTGGTCCTATATGTTCCAACGGTTAGAATACACAGAAATCATTGATTGACACACGGTAAGCAGTATTTTCTTTACAAACTCATTTCCATATTATTTAACGTGTACAAATGATACAGGTCTCATGAAACCCATGTTTTATACAGTTTTCGTGGTTAACGTGTAAAAAGCAGTAAATGGTGTACAAAGCAAGCGCAATTTTCGACTGCACGTTTATTATAGATAAAACGGTATGAACCTAGTTAAATGGTTACATGGTTGTGATATTCAGACGCCCCATACATTTGTCTATATATACCCCTTTCTTTAATGATTTTATTTACTTCATATAATCATCATTTAGTACTCATAATAAACCATCTTGATATTTAGCCAGCTTTTCATGTTACAGGGGAAGTTAGTCAATATGACAATGATGACCCAACGGTTGATATACACAAAAAGCAGTGGATAAAATACATAAATCATGATATTTCGTCATAGCAAATACCTTTACAGACACCATTCAAAATATAATAAAGATGTAATTCATAATACCGAGGTTTTTAAACCATTCTAAAGCAATTTCATGTCATATTGTAATCCTTCAATATCAGAAATAGTGGTATTAGACCCGAAATGCCCCAAAATGTCTAAGAACTTGAAAGAATGTGAATTATTTCATATTCTATTCACATTTCAATACCGAGTCATGTTTTATTGACACTAACAACTCATTTTCAAAATGAATTTTACAATTTTGATTAAGTTTTTGCAGGCGGTCCAGTTGCCCCACACCCCTTCGGACCACTTACCCCAACAAATGACGTAACACTTTGTCGAGATGAAACGTTATTAAAACACGCCTGTGACGTAATACATTTTACGCCAAAATGTTTTTAAACATACCACCATTTGTCATAATAATCAATAACTCCAATACATTTCAGAAAAAAAGGCAAAACTGCATTTTTGTTTTTAGCCATACACAGATTTCTGTAGCCAGTGAGTATCTTTGAATTCGCAAATATTACGGCGTTCGGGTCCTACAAGTAGACGAGTGTCTTTAGATAAGTAAGAAATGGTGTACTTTGTTATTTGCAAATTCATGAACTTATAACTCTACCAAATGAATACCCGTGATAATGATTTAAGTTGAAGCATTCTTTAAATGATAATATTGATCGGAAATCCAAACCACCAATGTCCCAAATTAGCAATATGCGCCATTTTACGGTCATTTCAACCACAACCTATGGTTTTAATCATATTTCGGAAAGTCCCTAAGCACACTACAATATAGCACCCATCAAATGCAATATGCACCTAGTATCTTAAGACGACTGTACTGCATGTATGTATTTACTGTTGCATATCTGTCAATCATATAAAGTACATTAAACACGATCTAAACCCATCTTCATATATCGCCCATACTATCTGTGAATTTTCAATCAGTCACTCAAGAAGTTAGCTTCAAAGATATGGAGAAAAATCACATGTGTAAATACCCTAAAGTTCCAAATGTTTTGGATTGTAGAAGGTAAAGATATATGTCAAGTATCAACAAAAGTCGTATTGTTCAAAAGAAAGCAGTATGCCCATACAATTACAAAATCCTTCATTTCGGTCCACTTGCCCCACGGTCCAGTTGCCCCATATTCCCCTATACCTGTGGAAGCCGGGGTGGAAGCTTGGAAAAAATATTTGTATTCTAAAAATCTCTCATTCAAACGGCAAATCATGACTTTTGCATTAACTTGGTGATCGTTCTCTCTGTTATTCTGGTCAAGGCATAAGAAAAACAAAAACACAAAAAATCATTAGTCATTTTGATTTTTGTTTTGAGACTGTTTAGCATAAATATGACTTTGACCGAATAATAGCCTTTAAGGCCTATAATAGGGATATATCTGGTCTCTTATGGCCAAAATAAATAATTGAAATATTTGCTCGGGAATTGCTTTTGCCAATTTCCGTCGAACTAAATAGGCATTCGCTTTTCACTGCAATTGAAAAACGAAAAACGATTTTCATTCAGTGTACATGTTTAGGACTTCGGAAAGTACACTTTACTAGTCGACTAATATTGACAGTACATAGTCGCAGTCGCGACCCCGACTAGCGATAATAGTCGCGACCCCGACCGTAATGGCGACCAGGTCGTGCAAGCCTAGCACAGCACTCCCATAAGTTCGGCTAATGCCGTATAAACAAAAGCTTAGACATGTAAATAAACCCCCTTGTCGAAATTAAGCCTCACTCTCCCCCTATCCTCCAATACTTACATTATATCTACTTGTTAAGTTCGTTTGAATAAGATGATGCGGATTGCTATCTTCAGTAGATAGTAGATAGACTTCGAACAGTCTGGCTGAGAAGCAAATCGAGTTAACGCCCTCTAAATCTATTCGATCATGGTAGGCACCGTGTGGAAGAGATGGCGCTATTTCAGTTCCCTGATGACTGGCTTCGACAGACTACGCCGGTTGCTCCTTCATGAATACGATAATACTGTGGGTGATTTAAAAGTTTTAGGATTTCAAGAAGTTTCATCATGCCTAATTTTTTTAATTTTTAACATCGATCACAATTTCGCATTTTTAAAATTGGGATTACACTCTGGTTCCGTATCGTCGGGGCTAACACTTGAATGGTCATCAAGAGAATCAGCAACGTGTCCAGCATCAAAATCATTTGGGGTTTGTTTTGGCTAAAAGTCAACATATATTTTGATTATTTGTTTTATTTATTTATTTATTATTATTCTGGGTGGGGTGGGTGGGGGGGGGGGGGGGGGGGGGGGGTGGGGGGGGGGGGTAGGGAGGGACCGAAAGAGATACGGGACCCCTATCGCCCTAACATGATAACACCCCCACCGTGTGGCCCGCGGGTCATTTGCCGAAGCAGCCAAGCCAGAAGTACAATTTACCATTCTCCTACAAGCACTCAATCTTTGTTGAATTGGACCCCGGTCAACGCCTAGCCCTATCCAAAAGTCAACCAGGAAGCCAACAATAAGGGGCGCAGGCGTAGGCTACTGCTTTTCTAAAGTCATGATGACTATGTTGTTCCTATAATCAGAGACGCAGCTACCCGCGGGGGGGGGGGGGGGGGGGGGGGGGGGGGGGGGGGGAGGGGGGGGGGGGGGGAGGGGGGGGCAGGCCGGGGCAATGACTGAATAAAGCCCGTGCCCCGCCCCAGCCATATTTATGCCCACTCCAGTCTCCGGATGTGTGTGTATAGGCATTATGACAATTTACAAGGACCATTTTCACGGGCGTTTGGTGTAACAAAATTGTTAACTTTATTTGTTGAGTGGCTTTTTTTAATAATAATTCAACCAGCATGCTTATAGGCTTTTTAAGCCTGGCCCGAGCAATTTACTTGAGTCTGGTCCCTTCAGGACCCAAGCGTGTGTCTGTACGGACCGACCGTGTAACAAACAAACAAACAACATGCCCTTACTTACCCCTCTCAAGTTTTCCGAGCTGACTGAAAAAATATTTGGGCACCCTTTTACGAAAATGTCTAATCTTGTCCCACCACCCCCACCACCCCCCCCTCCAAAAAATCTTCTATTGTGCACAATAAGTCCCCCTTCTAGATGTCTTGGAGGCTGCGCCCTCAATTATGATACAATTTAACTGAGATTTGTGCATTTTTTCAATTGTATGATTACATACATGCATGAACATATACACAGGGCCAGCACTTGTAAGGATTAAGAAAAATCAGCCCTCTTTGTTCAACAAAACATTAATCATTAAAATATTCTGATATGGCTAAAGACAAGAATTTTACACTTGGCGAGCACGGGTTTTCCGGTCCCGTTCTGGCTGACACAGGAAGGAATATTATATAGGCTACACCACCAAATGTTAGGCTTTGAAGTTGATCGAATTAAAATCTAACGGTGGACATCCTTGCCACCTTGGTGGTTGATTGATTTGCCTTTGACCTTGATTTAGGATAGACAGTCAAATGTGTTTCGAACGTGTGCTCCCCAGCTCTATAATAAAGGGTGCAAAAAAGTAGGTCCCTCCTATATCGCGTTTTACAAGTTCACACACAATTGGACGTTTTGAGAGATTGATACACTTCTGAAAAGGAAAATCGCTTTGCTAACCGTACCCATAAAATGTGTTTCCCTTTCAATATCATTATTCCTTTCCCAAAATAGTCACATTTCCTTGTTTCAGAATCAGTTATCAAGATCCTATTCATATACGGACTTGTTTGCGTAACTCCACACACAATTATAGGCGTTTTGACTTTAAGAGATATTGAAACACTTATGAAGAGGGAAAACGCTTGGCTACACATACAAAGTTTCCCCTATACCATGTTTACTTTTCCCAAAACAGTGACATTTCCCCAAAATGATGTTTTCTGAAAAGTGACACTTTTCAACGATACAGGGAAGTTATTGAAGTGAAAGGTGGACATTATAGTGGCTAGTTAGTCATGCATGAACAAAATCATATTATTTTTAATTTCAAATTAAGACCAGCTAAAGAAAGAAGAGACTTTCTTTCAATTGAAAATAAAAGCAATTGAAATGAATTTAAAAAGCATTGGAGACATTCTGGTATAGAATCTTAAAAATTGCCAGTTTTTCTGAAAACATCATTTTGGGGAAATGTCACTGTTTGGGAAAGGTAAACATGAAATTGAAAAGGGAAAACTTCCTATGGGTAGTCAAGTGTTTCCCTTTTCATAAACGTTTCAATTTCGCAAAACATCTAAATGTGTGTGGAGTTATGCAAACAAACGTGATCTAATTTAGGGGGGGGGGGGGGGGGGGAGCTAGGGGACTTACTTTTTTTGGAGGTTTCTTAAAGGCTGCGTTCGTGATTGTGAGAGTGACAACAGCAAAGTCTTCAGTCTTCAGTGTTGATACTGATCAACGCCCCAGGATGGAGCCAAAAGATCAGGTGGTCTGTGCTTATAATTCTTGCTTGCTTAGTCTTGCTTAGTTGCTTTGTAATGATTTGTTACTGCTGCCTTGAAGCTATCCGGATTCGGTATTGATGAAATATTGTGTGGTAATGAATTCCAGTCGCGTATTGTTCTTGGTACAAAGGAATACTTGTAGCAATCCTTGTTAGTTGAGATTGTGTTGTATGAATCGGGATTATGAAGCCGTGATTGGCGCTGGACAGGTTGTAGGAGATTTCCAATAGGCAGGACAGGTGGCCGAGGCTTGCTTAGTGGAAAATGCATAAACGTCGGTTGGTTCTTCTTGTGGCGAGGGTCTCCAGTTTGAGATCGTTGACCATCTGGGTTGCACAACCTGGTGTTCTGGACTTGTAGTCGCTTAGGATGAAGCGTGCTGCTCTTTTTTGGACAGACTCAAGTTGGTCGATGTTTTTGTGTGTGTAACTTGGATCCCAGACGGCTGAGGAGTACTCGGTCAGTGGTCGGACAAGTGATCTGTATGCTGTGAGTTTAGTTGATCTGTTACATGAGTATAGGTTTCTTTTTATGAAACCGAGAGACCTGTTAGCGTTTGCACAGGTCCCTTGTATGTGTCCATTCCAGTTGAGTTTGTTTGAGATGGTGACGCCGAGGTAAGGGTGGTTTTCAACAGTGGCTAGTTCTTCATTTCATAATATGGGTGAATCTTGGGAGATCTGGCATGTGTGAGTCTCATGACGAAGCATTTTTGTGAATTAAACTTCATTTGCCATGAAAAACGATCATTATTGATGTTCATCTTGAATTTTGAAGTAAATTATATATCCCTTCAATGTCCAAAAATTTGCCCTTTGATCGACTACAATCCCCTACACACTCCTTCCCTGAAACCGTTCATACAGACGTAACTTTTGAACACCCTATACTTTGATGAGCAGGGATCCGTCCCTTGTGGATTATCGTAAATCCATCAACGTTTGTTGATCCCAACTGTCTTTTATAGCGTACATTTGATATAATCTAAATTTGGAACCATGCAGCATCAAGTACCCATTGCTATTCACGGTTGGTTGGTCAGCTGATTGTGAGTCGCAATTGTGCCAAATCGGGATCACGAACTGCCATATTTCGCAAAATAAAACATGGGAACCTCCATCTAACCGGCAGAACTTTTCTATATGATTAAAGTACAAGTATCTTCATGGACCAGTCTAATGTGTAGCAGTAAAAGACGATATTGCAGCGCGAAAAAGTAAACATTCTGTAGGCACTAAAATTAAAAAATAAGCTTATAAAATGTATTATATTCGATGTAAACAGTGGTGACACAGTTAGTACGAGTATACGTATTTTTACGCGTACATTGTACATTTATTTTGTACATGTAACAATAGTCTGGAACACAACAACTAACCACTACATTATAGATAATTCATATGTGGCGGTTGAGGTCGGCTCAGCCTCATTGTCCATGGAATTCTTCATTCATTGATGTTCTGGAATCGGAATACTCAGTCAGTGTGTCTCACTGTAGTGTAGACTAGACTGTGACTAGTGAGCTAAATATTAAAAATAACTTATTTTAAATAAGACTTAATTTAATAACAAGAGAGTCTGGTCTCTTGAGACTTACTGGAGTGGAAACTCAATCATCTTCACTTCATTTCAAGTTCAAAATTAACATTCCATGTTTCAACTATTTGATTATTTCCTCGAAGATCAAAGACGGTGTGGTGACGTAGCCAGGGTCAGGGAGCGTATTGACAGCAACAACAGCGTGGACAGTGTTAACCCGTTGCTGGCATCTGGAGACATTGACAGGGAAAGTACAAGTAGAACTGAATTGGCGCATGAGGCACAAGCAGTACACATAGAAATGACCGAGCTGACAGGAAACCACGATCCTTGTTTGTCCTTCTGCACGGACGACGTAAAAGTTGAAAGGAACTGTATTCGATTAACCAGTGGAAGAACTGACTTGAAACATCTTGGCAATAATAAACCAACTAATAATATGTCGACGAGTGTAAACTCTGTTAATAATGGTGCCTTGGACCATCACGTCTATTCAGAAACTGGTGATAATGACTCGTTACTAGTAAGGTCAAGTTCGGACGATGGTGACCATTGTCATTCGAACAAAGTAGACTCGGTAGCTGAGGCTACTAACAAGAGAGCCACCGTTCAACTCTCCATAGCTGCGGTCATCTGCTTGCTTTTTATGACCGCTGAAGTTATCGGTAAGATGCCTTTTTGTTTTAAGCTTTACCAATTTGGTACAATACAATTTTTATGAGTCCTGTTACATGTTCAAAAAGTGAAATTTGCCACATTATTTTTACAGTCATTGTGATTATATCAAAACAAAGAATTCTCGATCAAAACGTTTATTCTAAAATCACGCCAGCGTGATGAGCCCTTGACAATCATTCCACAACGCGATCGTACATTGTACATGTACGTGACATGAATAAACATGAACTTACATGTACATAATTGTCCAATCACGCAGCGTGGGGTCTTGTTAATTAGGGCCGCGATTGGTAAATTACCTATTTGTTTACGAGTACGTCACATCTTCCGGTTTTACTGCGCCCTTGCCAGTCGCATGGGATACTGAGGAATCGTATACGATAATACGATTTGATTGAGAATTCTTTGTTTTGATTATAGTAGGGTTTCTACAAAATGCTTCAATGATGATATTTTTGCTCAACGTTCTAATGTTATAACCTTGAGCAAAGATATCCCAAATTTATGAATATTTAATACATTATGTGCGTTCAAAGTATACAGTACGTTCAAAGCAAGGTCTTAGCTAGCGACCCTTCCACCCGTCTTTTGGATGGGCAGATTCTAAAGTTTGATGATTCAGTCGTAATTAAATTTAAACCCCTTTCGTGTTCGGAGCACCGTACACATTGCATGTAAGCAGAGGTGCAGTGTAGTGCAGGAAACCCATGCGTTGGTGGTTTTTTCTTCTTTTTTCCCCCTACCAACGTATGGGGAAATTGTATTGCGAGAAACTGTCAATTTTATTTGCTGTATAAAGTGAATGGTGTGGTATTCGAATGAGTGCCGGGTGAATTACAGCAAAACTGCATTTCCGTTGATTTTCATACTAGCTACGCACCTTCATAAAGTCCTCATCTTTCTTTCCATTCACTTTTTAAAACATAAAAATGCTAAATTATTCCATATTTAATCGTAATTCTCCGCCGTGTAAACGCAATGGCAGAATTTTGTTTAGACATTTCGCGAGTATCGCGGTCCAGATTAGTCTCATTCCCCATCGCAAAATAACAAACGTCTATATACGCTACGCACACCACTTACGAACTAACGAAAATATTAAAAGAGACTATTTATTAATAAAACATGGCGCCGATTTCGATAAACACCGCTAGTGCCGTTAAGTGAATGGGCGTAGAATTTCACCTTAAATTTCAAGGGAATAGTGCATTTGTACAAAATGCTAAGCGAATGGCAAGATAGATGAGAAAGAGTAGATAAGAACAAGCACAAAGAAGTGTGTTTTTGAGCTCTGGTAAGCGATACAGAAATTACCACAAAAATCATATTTAGAAGTGTCATACTTAGGATGGGGACAGATAGTGAAACATGCAAAATACCCTATAGATGATGAATAATACCAACTGATGACAAATATCACTAAAGTATGATTTGTTGTACATGTACTGGGTGCAGTGACAGTGTAGTGTGCATATCAGTGTTCGAAGTCGGTTAATTAACAACAATTTATCCGGTTAATTTACTGAACCATACCATTGGTAAAATTGGTGTAGAACTGAAAAGAGTTCCATAAGTACTCCTTCACTATAGTTTGATCAGTTCCAAATTGGCGAAGCTTCCTTACAGCAGCGAATTAATACAGAAGGACGCGGGGACGCATGCATGCGACCAAAATCGTAGCGTATGCATTGGCCATAATCGTGCTGGATTACTTTTGCGTGCGGAGAGATAAAAACAAAATATTACTCGCCAATTTTGAACTGATTCAACTACAGACTACATGTTGTACTAGAAACCTATTAGCAATAACAGAATAAACCGCAATAGGAGGGGTTTATCAGTAAATGGAATTCTTGCCAAATTGGTAAATTATGAATTTGGAATTATTCTGGCTGAAAATTATTCACTGATCGCAGACACAGAAAAGATTGTATTGCTCGTCGGCTTCAATGACAGGCTTTATTCATTTACTGAACACTTTGGGCCGTATTCTCGTACATAGTTAAACACGGTTTTAAGCTAAACACGCGTCCATCTTTGACTTTAGACACAGCATTTAACTATATATGCAATTCTCGTACATTTGTTTTACTTAAACACGCGTCTAACTCGCCGAAATGTGTCTAACTTTAAACATGGGTACGGGGGTAGTTTAATGCGTGTTTAACTAAACTCGCGCACCAACTGTATGCCTTGAGTGATCACTCATCCGTGCCCGGTTCAAGCTGACGTGCGGATTGCGTAGTATTTAAAAGTACCGTGTATTCAAGGCATTCGGTCGATATTTATTGTACTCCATTAGGGCCACAATGAATTAAATACCTGTATACAATCAACGCAGGACCACTCTGGGAAAGAGATTTGCAGAGTTTAAAATCGTGTTTTGTTAAACACGTCGTTTAACGGATAAACTCACGTTTAAGTTAGACACGCTTTTAGTTAAACACGGTTTTAAGCTAAAACCGTGTTTAGTTTAGTATGAGAATACGGCCCTTTATGTTTATGTGTGTTTAAACTGACAAAATAAATGAGAGAATGCAGAAAGCAATCATGAGCTTCACCAAACACACAAACAAAAGCAAAAACATCGCTGGTATAAACATGGCTGTGGATTGGCCCGGCACCCTGGTAAGTGGTAACCAATAAACAATGTTTCATTAACCCTAACTCCCACGGCTATGTTTTTGCGTGTATCGGAGTGAGGGGGAAAAAGTACAATTTTGTTAACCCGAAAAATCACCGAGCACCCCCCGGGATTTGATCCCGGGACCATCCCCACCCCAGTCTGTGCCCCTATCAACTGAGCTAACTCCCCAGCACAAACTTTGTGCCCACATATGCCTGCGGTACTGGTGACGTACATGTAATTGAGCCAATGCAGCAGCACGCGCGTGGAGATTTTGGATGATTTTGTATGGTGTAGTGGGTTAGGGTTATGCTAGCATACAGTATTAGTCCAGTCAATCTAACAAATTTGAAAGGGTAACCCACCACTTATTGCAAAAGAATTGTTTCTACTGCAGTGCATTTCAGTAAGCTCCCCTAATATATATAATCACCATACTAAAAGTCCTAAAAATTCCCAGCATGGGAAAGTGGTCTAATTTGCATAATATGCAAATTAGCTTCCGCCATTATTGTCAAATTACAAAAATGCTTGGATTATACTGTTATATACATCAAACTGTTCCTGTGAACTGATCATAAGGAACACAAAAGTCAATGGTTGTATTTCTACCAGATGTTTAGTATATTAGTAGAGATATCATATAGGGCAATATTTTTTTAATTAAAAAAATTAAATGATAATAAAATATTACCTGTGGGCTGTGACTGACAGTTGCATGACAATTTGACAAAAGCAGTCTCATGTAATTGTACTACACATGTACATGGACATGTTATGCCATAGCAATTAAATATTTATTACCACAAATATCTTAACATTGCACACAGCAAGCCATTATTACCATAGGATATTTCTCAATTGAAGAAATCAGAACCTTTATTGAGTGTGGGACTTTCTTCTATGTTAAGTATTTCATAGATTTTTTTATTTTTAAGCATGCTACAATGTACATGTACCTACTTTGTACACTGTACCATCAATTCACCACTTATAATAATACATGTACACATGAAGGAAGTAGTAGTGAAGCCATTTCAAATCTTTGTTTAAAAAAATGTTCTCATAGAAATATACACAGGGGTCAAAGAACTTTCATTAAAACTCAGAAAACTTCATGAAAATCGATTGATATTGCCCTGATAAAATGAAAAAATGTATAAAGCTTCCTGTTTTTTGAAATTCTTGTATCAGTATTCATTTGTTTATTGGGGGAAGGAAGGAAGTTCAAGCGCTTTGGAAACTTTTTTCGATGTAATGTACTAATTTGTCAGACATGATTGAAGTTTTGTTAAACCTGGTAATGCTGTCAAGGGTTTGTAATAATAGTTCAGAATACACAATACATTAGTTGCTTAGTATTTATGAGCTATATAAATGTATAGGCCTACATGTACCTGTTATTATTTCATTTGGTTCTTTGTATTTTTTAACATCTTCCTGATTCCTGTGCCAAATGTTCCTGATTTTAGGCCCAAAATAAAGAATTGTTGTGTTGCCCTCAAATCCAAGAAAAATAGGGTCGCAATTTCTTTTCTTTTTCTGAGATTTAAGTCTTACCCGACCGACCCGACTACAAGTTTTTGGTACTTGAGGGCAACACAACTTTTTTCTTTTCTTATGAGATTAGGGTGTTGTTTGGTGGTACAAATTAAAAATCAGATGTGAGGTTGACTGTCTACATGTACAGGGTGTCCCAAAAGTCTATGCACGTTTTTGAAGAGTCATATCTCATAAAATATAAATCATATGGTATAAATGTAACCATATTTTGATAGACGAGATTTGGGAAATTATTTTGATACCAAAAACAACCCTATTGGTGAACCCCCAACATTATAAAACTGGTTGAAAGTTTTTAGCCATGTGAGACCCACCCATACCAAATACCACACATTGCTATAAACAGGTGCGCATAAATTAACGGTATGAAAGCAACGTTGCGCATTAGTCACAGTTCACATGCTTACCTTGCAACATTAATGTTATTACCAAACTCGGTCACTCACAACATAAATAGGCGTAGTAGACAACATTGCACAGCAAAAGTCTTCATTCAAGATGGTTTACAGCATAGATAAGCGAATACACATTTATGATTCTACGCTGAAACAAATTCAGTTCAACTTACTCAACAAAAGTTCAGAAAACATTTTAAAGTGAAACGCGCACCAGGAAGAATATCCATTCTTAAGTTGGTGGATACATTTTTGAACACAGGAACTGTGCATGATTTGTCTCGATGTGGTAGAAAAAAAAACTGGTAGATCAACAAGTCACATTGATATCATGAGACATGCAGTAGCCAAAAGTCCAAAGAGATCTATTCGCTGTGTGATGTGTGTGTGTTCACTTTTCTGTTACGTTATTTAATTATTTAGGTCTGTGTTTTTGCATTAGCACACGTCTCTGTATAAATAAAAACATTTAAACTAGATGTCACTATAGAAACGAAAACTATGTGTAATATAGTTTGTTATTATGATGGGATCACTGTAATGTAAAATTTTAAATATTACAATTGACGGATCACTTTCCGTGTAACCAACTCTACCCTTCTTTTTGTTAATCTCAATAGGTATTTATTTATGAACTTTATTCCTCCGAAGTATAAAATTACATTTTTGCAGTAATACATATTTTACATCTAGGGTGGCATTACAAGCAGATGTTACTCCAATGTTTGGGATCAAACTTATTTCCCACATCTCCTCTTTCTAAATATGTATTTATATATTCAATACGACTTATATTTTGTGACATACAAAGCTTCAAAGTCGTGCATAGACTTTTGGGACACCCTGTATATAGATCTAAAGAGTACCATTTTGTTCAAGGTTACATTGATTCTGATTCTGACCCTTTGCACATGTATATTTTGCGAAAGAAATTTGTGAGTTTCAATATTTAGTTTTAATATTTTAAAAACATTTTGTTGTATATACAGGGTTAGTCAAAAAGAAGTTTACCCGGATTAGTGATGTTTTAAAAATCAAACAAATGGCACTCGAGAGTTCAGTAAAGCATATACTTAACAAGCATTCTCTCCTGCTTATTAGGAAAAAAGAATGACACAAATTGATCATTGCTAAGAGGAGGTATGCCAATTTTAATAAAGGTACTCATTTTGCAAGCTGTCCACGGAATACTTGACAAAACAAATGTAAAGTAAGCATTTTAGCTGTGTCAACAAAACCCAAAAAATAATTTCATGAAACTTCATCTTAGCAATGCTCAATTTGTGTCATTCCTTTTTCCTAATAAGCAGGAGAGAATGCTTGTTAAATATATGCTTTACTGAACTCTCGGGTGTCATTAGTTTGTTTTTAAAAAACATCACCAATCCGGGTAAACTTCTATTTGACTCGCCCTGTATATATATCTATTTGCCCACAATTTTCAGGTTTCTGAAATTCCACATCAAATTTAGTGGCTATCAATGATTGGTAAATGCCTCGGTGACTCAGTCACTGCTTTCCTCAAAATCTCCCAACTGCGCTGATGAGCCTCTGAAGTGTCTACATTGCATTCATCAACATCAACAACTTCGACGTTCCAAAATTGTACAAAATGTTTCAAAAATGTCACACATTTTAAATTTCATTACTATTTGGAATCACCATGAGAAATTCATTGAAATAAGTACAAACAATTGTAATGTACACTTTCCACTCCATGCGTGCACACTAAGGACAAACAGTATGTTGAATTAAAATGTTGTTGTTTTTGAAATACATTGTATTTTTACACAGAAAATAGTGTTGAAAAAAAATCATACTTTTGATAAGAATGAATTAAATAATTCAGTATAAGATCTTAGGTTAGGAGTTACTGCTAGTATCTCTAATGGTGTGGGTCAAAGGGTATTATATGTGGGTTATTAAGGGTCAAATACGAGTCATCTAAGGTCCTGTTTTGGACTTCGAAAAAAAGAAGAAGAAAAAAAATGTAAATTTTTAAATTTTGGGTATCCGAGTACCAAATTCGGTACCCGGGACTTTCGGGCGGGACTCAATTTCCCGGGACTTGCTCCCAACACTATGTTGTTCATAATTTTATAGAAAATAAATCTTAACTATCATTGTTTTTTCTACAGGATACTTGAAACATTAGTTTACCACACACACCACTACCAGCAAATTACTTCATTTTAATTGAATTCACATGGACAAATTTAATTTGTCTTATAATTTATAGTTTATAGTTTAATCAGTTCCAAATTTGCGAGAAATATTTGTTTTTTTATCTCTACCCGCGCAAAATAAATCAAAGCATGGGAGTAGGAATATGGCCACATGCACACGGTTTGGGCGCACACACGTGTCACGCATAATCACAGAGCGCTTGTTGTCTTCATGCGCGCCTGCGTATGTATTAATTCGCTGCTGTAAGGAGACTTCGCCAATTTGGAACTGATCAAACTATAGTCATTTAAAATACTATCCTTCAATCAAGGTTTTTCAAGGGTAGTCGTAAGGCAATTGAAAAGGGGACCTACAATCATAGAAAAAAGGTGTTCGAACACTGACCATTGTTTGCACCGTTTAATTACCCTATAGTACGCATTTTTAGAGTCATGTGAAAATACAAATTTTCATCTGCTAGCCTGAAAGCCCCCCTTCAATATACCCCTCCCCTCCCCCCACCAATCAATGTTGCTAGGCCACGGGCTGATGTTTGCCAAGTTGGGCGACTCAACATTGATCAGGGGGGAAAGGGGGATGACTTTACATTAGGCCTACTAAGTGTTCGAACACTTTTTTCTAACATTGTCTGAGCTATTGAAAACACGCGCTGTCATGCCTCACGTTTTACATCATAACTTGAGAACCACTCAATCGATTTCAATGTGATCTTCACACATTGTAGCGTATACAATGCGCAATAAGACCACTTAATATTATTAATAAATATTAAGTACTTTTTACAAAATGATGATTTTCAACCAATATTTCCTTCAAATTTCAACATATTTAGAATGGCGCAATTCGTATATGTACAGGTAACGGTTAAATAAATGGAACACACATGTAATATTTTGGTATTAATGACAACTAATTCCATCTAAACGTTAATACAAACTCGAATGCGAGCTCATGGGTAATATTTAAGTCATGTACATACTGTATAGCATATAGGCCCTAACTGCTATCTACGGTAGATAGCAATAACCACTATAGCACCAAATGCCCACGCCACAATGATATTGTTATGAACATTAATTAGCATCACGTCATAGCATAAAAAGAAAAAAGAAACAGAAATGAATAAAAAGAATAAATAAAAATACATGAATGAAAATAAGATCTAGAAGAGAATTAAAAAAAGAAAGAATAAGTAATAAAAGTAAGATAGGCCAATGACAGATTCGAACCCACTACCATTAAATATAGGTTTGGTAACAAGCGAGCGATCTATCGACTGAGCTAAACGAGGTGTTGATAGTGAAAGGTTTTCAGAAAAGATACTATTGCATTCGATGGAATATATGAAGTGTATCCGTAAAACAGAGCGGAACGGACTACTAAGGTGTTTGTAACATGATTGGCACTCACCTATTCTACATTCCATTGAATTGATACATGACATCAATGACTTGTTTGGATTAGGCTATCAGATACACAACCAATAGGAACACCTTGAGTCTTAAAAGACTGAACAACGTTTAGTGAGAGCAACAACATATCTACAAATACAATGCATAGAAAAGCTGAAAGGTGATGGTAAAGGTAAAACGTTGGAGATTTCTCATTGGCATAACACACACTGCAACGATTCTCCGTCTTTTAAAAAAAGAAACTATAGTATATAATTTAACTTGTTGGTGAATCGTTCAAAGTGCGTGTTTGTCTATGAGCATGATGATGGTAAAACGTTAACGGTTGACCATTTACCAAAATCATCAATAGAACCCGTTTGATCAATGTAGGCTATAGTTTTGCGTCATCAGTCTGAGAGAACATTATTTTAATAATGTAAGAGATGATTACTGACCATAATTTGTTGTCGGGAAAATAGTATTGCAGAAAAGACGTAGTGACACGCTCAATTATTACGCATATTAATAAAAGTTCGATTAGGCCTAACTCATGATAAAACCATATAATAATTAACACATAGTAAAACATCAATTGAATGTTTAGAAATCCATCAATTTGTTATAGTTAGCACTTGACATGAACAATGTTCTTGACCTTTATTAGTTAGATCATGCCCTACTTTACTGAAATGGATTAAAATAAGTATTGGTCCAGTAATCCTTGAGATAGACTTTGAAAGTTGAAATGTTTTTGAAAAATCTGCTTAAATCGTCCCTCTTCGGAGTTGAAATGTGTTTGGATTAAGTCGTCACATTAATTAAATTAAATACAAACACCTCAGAATTTAACAGTCACAATAATGTATTCACTATGTATTTGGTGTCGGTAATGCAATACATTTCAAGTATATGACAAGATACATAATCATAATGACCTTTACATTTACACACATTTAGATATATTCAACAATTCAATCGTACGAACAATTCCTTAACATTCACCGTTCCCATTCATATTACACACGATAACGGGCCTATACCATCCTGATAATCATGCCAAATCTCAGAAGAATAGCTTATATACTTTTGGAGATACACGCCAAAAACCAAATTTAGATGATTTCCTTAAGCGATTTTATACACAATCATAGAAAAAAGGTGTTCGAACACTGACCATTGTTTGCACCGTTTAATTACCCTATAGTACGCATTTTTAGAGTCATGTGAAAATACAAATTTTCATCTGCTAGCCTGAAAGCCCCCCTTCAATATACCCCTCCCCTCCCCCCACCAATCAATGTTGCTAGGCCACGGGCTGATGTTTGCCAAGTTGGGCGACTCAACATTGATCAGGGGGGAAAGGGGGATGACTTTACATTAGGCCTACTAAGTGTTCGAACACTTTTTTCTAACATTGTAGGCAAGCAGGAAAAAATGCTGATTGTTAGCTTAGGCCCTATAGTTCATGGTGCATTGCATTTAAGAAAATAATAACATAATAGAGGTCACTTGTCAGAGTTGGGAGGGTGCTAAGTCCTAGATTTGGATAGATCTTCTCAGCAAGAAAGGTTGAAAAGGGCTTACACAGTAGCTTAGTATTAATAAAAAACACACCTTTCCTACTTGCATTAAAACCTGTGTAGGGAAGGAGACAGGGGGGGGGGGGTCGTAGGTGTTCCTCACTATTAGGGCACCTGGAGTCGGAACCCTAACCAATTGTTCTATTTTTGTACATTACGTACGTGTACATCTACATTTGTATGAGAAAACCATGACGTGATCAAGCGAAACAAGTTACACATGTCGGCAGTTTTCAAAGTTGATATTTGTTCATCATTTAAAAGCAGTTGGAAAATGCTACAGTATGGTCCAAATTCCCCCAAAATTGAATTTCTAATATTTAAATTTACGAACTGAGAAAAAACAGTAAAACATTAGAATTTTTGACTTCCTTTTGCCTGTAACTCAAAATCAATATTCCCGACATCCGACTCATTCCGGTTGATCGCGTCACATATGCGTCCATACAATTGAACAGTGAGTATTTTCGAAAATAGTGATCGGGCACAAATAAAATATTTCCTCTCATGTACAATGTAGGCATATCCAATTCACCCTACAAAACGAACACAAACAATGAAGAGGAGAGAGGGAGAAAGAGTTGAATGGAGAAAATGATATTGAGACTCTTTCCCTGTTAGACTCGAAAAATGTTCATATCGTTCCATGGAGAAAGAAGGCATGATTGAAGAACGTTGAGATAAACTGATGATGCATGTGCTGTGCTGTGTGTATGGAACACTCTTGGGATTGTCTGCTCTGCAGCCGAAGGATGATGATGATTATGACGATGCATACTAAGGCTGTGAATGCACGGGTAGTTTCGTACCCGGGTACCCGACCCGTTTTTCGGGCGGGTACCCGAAAATACACACTAAAAAAATAAAAAATAAAAAAAAAAAAAAGTTTTTTTTTTAAAGTACAAATTTTTTCCCAAAATGACACATAATGGGTCAATAGAGGTCATTTGGGGGACAAATTTTTACTAATTTTTTTTTAATTTTAATTTTTTTTAACATTTCGGGTATTCGGGTACCTAATTTGGTACCCGGGTACCCGGAATAGCGGGCGGGTACCCGGGTACTCGGGTATAAGTCACAGCCTTAATGCATACTAATTAATCCGTAAATTGATGTTTCTCAATCCAGGTGGTTATTATGCTCAAAGTTTGGCCATTATGACAGATGCCGCCCATCTACTAAGTGATTTTGGTAGTTTCTGTATCAGCCTCTTTGCATTATGGGTAGCGAGAAAACCTGCAACGACACGGATGTCATTTGGTTATTACAGAGCAGGTAAGTACGCAGCCTTTTTCTTATGAACGACATCAAGAAGAGTTTAAAGACACCACCACAATGCATTGCGTTTTTGCAAAATGCCCTAATTCTGGTGTCTAATTTATCTCAGTTCCCATAGACATACAGTATGCACACAATCATGGCTTCATAGCGTGTTCATCGTTAGAGCTCTTAGGTTCTAGTTTTCATCAATGAATGAATTAGTTACCAGTGTTCCTTTTTCTTATTTCTAAAACTTAAGAGCTCGACAAATGCATCGTGTGGAAAAGCTTTAGTTGGTTGGCATTCGCGCAATGCATTGTGGGAAGACCTTAAAATCTTCTTTGGACCGACATCATTGTTATTCTGCTGCCAGTACATGTATGCAAGGGCTCACATTTGTAATTACACAACCCATTTTTGTCCACATATCATACTGTTATATTCCATAAATTTACACACCCAGTTTTTGAATTACACACCCACATCTTCAAATCCCGCCTAAGACCTTTGCTTGTGATGGGTACTGTATGCCCAGTACCTGTGCATGGGTGAAAACAGTACAAAAGTGAAGTACCACTAAAGAAGCTTCACAGAACTCGGCAACTGTGCGGCTTCTCTGGGATGTACCACACGGGTACTTTACATGTACAATTCCTATACAGGTACTAAGCATACAATGCCCATTGGTACAAAAGTGAAGTACCACTAAAGAAGCTTCACAGAACTCGGCAACTGTGCGGCTTCTCTGGGATGTACCACACGGGTACTTTACATGTACAATTCCTATACAGGTACTAAGCATACAATGCCCATTGGCCAAACAGGTGCTGTCGACCAAGTCTCACAGTATGTCACTATACAAAAAAAACGGTCCGTTTCTTTAGCACGTACAAATCACCAAGGAGAAGCTAGCCAATCCAGATTTGACCTCTTTAAACAATTCCCGTTTAGGGTGCTACCATTTGGTTTAGGTTATTCTAGTTGTATTAGACTTGAGTGCACCGAACCGTGATTTGAGTTGTATTGCCATTGGTTGTTGTTGTTACCTTAGGGCAGGCTTGAGGGTTGAGGGGGTTGGGGGGGGGGGGGGGGGGGTGATGCACTCCAACTGAAATGGATACTGGATGCTGGCATTTCGAACCAAAGAGGCATTGTCTGAAAAATGAAACCATACAAATGGAATTTAGTTGAAAACGGAAACCAGATTTTCACTTTAAAGGAGCCAATCATGTGTGACAGAGTTGAAAGTTGAAAATCATGATTTTTTAAAAACCATAATAGACCCACTTTTGAAACCCATCTGACTGTATGTAGCCATGTTTGGATACTTGAAGTGACTATCTAATTATAAATTTGCTTACATATAATATTATGAAATGATTGTAATAAGACCATAAACACTTCCAACAATCCAACATCCTTCCATTTATATACTGCTCATCTGCTGCAAAAGCACCAACCATACCCCTTCTAGCTAGACTACTGTTATTAATAATTTGATTGCCCCTTTCCTTTTAAAGGAATTGTTATTCATTTATCCAACTATGTTAAAATGAACCAATCAAAAGGAGGATACCCTCATAATATGTATGAGGTGTAATAAAACAATTTACTGATCTACATGTATTAGATGCTGTATTATAGTGTGATTGTATGACTCATTCATCATGTACATCATTCAAATTATTTGGGTTGAAAATCAGGAAACCAAAAGACCACAAGACCTTGAAAAACCTACCTAGGGTGTCCCAAATTTAATATAACTTTTTACAAACGTTTTTAAAATAGTTGTATAAAAAAACCTACAATACAATTTTATCATGATGATTAGTAAATATTAATTTATAAATATCAAATATGAAATAATGTTTATGTCTTGTTTTTACAGAGATTTTAGGTGCAGTCGTAAGTGTCCTTATCATCTGGGTTATTACCGGTATATTATTCTACTTAGCCGTGCTACGCTGCATTCATCAGGATTTTGAAATTAAACCGGATATTATGATGGCTATTGCTGGTTGCGGATTAGCAGTAAATATCATGTGAGTACATTCAAGTGTGGGAAGGGGTGAGATGTAAAGGGGGATGCACCCTTAGATATGCAGGCCTGTATGGGGCGAGGACGAACGTTGTGGTAATCGTTTTCTTTTTTTAATCTTTAGGGTTATTTTTTTACAAATAACAGTATGCCCTACATGTTTTTCTCTCCTCTTGCTGGTTATCTAGTGGTGAGTCCTTTACCATATATTACCATAATGTACAATGTATGTTGCCATTCTGTCAACTGATCTGAAAACCTGATTTTTAAAAGTTTTAGTTGACTTTTTCAACCCTCTTTTTTTTTGAATATCGCCATATTTACCTCCAAAACGATGCCATAGTGAAGTGTCGGCAGTTTGAATTAGATCACTGTGAGAACAGAAAAATACATCATTCACCAAATGTAATTTGGTATGGTATGAAAATGTTGGAAACTGTGAAGCGTATTTTAATTGATGCCTATATATACAGTACAGTAAACTTCTAATGTTACAAAAAATCCAGCTCCCTCTCTGTTGCAACCCAATTCCCATTGCAAACAACACAATCAGAATTATTCTAACTGACTGAAGGAGAAAACATTCTCCATTATCAGGTTTTAATATGTGTATCATGTTACTATTTAAAATGTGAGGTACAGTATATTGGTACTATGAGGTTTATAAAGCACAAGGAAAATAGGTTGTGTGCATATTGTACTGTATAAACCGGCTTAATTTTGTGAGGTCTTAAAATTTTGCTGATTCGCATGCGGAGCTCAGATTCTTGAAAATAAATTGTGTGAAATTTGCTTTGTGTAATTAGATACATGATTGAATGTCAGGATTTGAGAAATGAAATAGCGTTGTATTGAGAATGTTTGTAAATTGTAAAAATAGTTCCTAGTGAAATGAAGTATTTGAAGTAATGTAGTGGGTACTATAGACAGGTCAAATCTGTGTGCAATGGTAGCCCATTGTTCAGGCTGATACAAACAAAATTTGCTATTTAGAGGGTTGGCATTGTTTATGGGGCAGGTTTCAAATTAAGAAATAGAGAGGGCACTGCAATTTAAGGCAATTTGAAAGAGGCACCAACTTTCTCCAAAGGCAATTATGTACTTGGGAACGAAGTTAAAACAGCCAGATATTGACGCCATCAAGGCAACTAGGTGGGGCATTCAAGGCAATTGTCTTTGATGCCTTTGAATAATTTGAGCCCTGTTTAGGGGTTAATTCTGTCTGGTCCAGTACTAGAAACATTCAACTTGACCACATTATTCTTAAAATTGAGGCCCAGTAGACCAGACATGCACATTTGGGGTGTAAAGGGGGACACTTGTTAGAAGGGCAAATTTACCAGTTTGGGGTAGGGTAGCTTTTTTAGCCAGTCAGATGTTAGATTTGCCTGGTCAGAGGTAAAAGGGCTTAATTTGACACCATTTTTAGGTTTTATGTTAGATTTGCCTGGTCAGAGGTAAAAAGGGCTTAATTTGACACCATTTTTAGGTTTTATGTTAGATTTGCCTGGTCAGAGGTAAAAAGGGCTTACTTTGACACCATTTTTAGGTTTTAGGTTAGATTTGCCTGGTCAGAGGTAAAAAGGGCTTAATTTGACACCATTTTTAGGTTTTATGTTAGATTTGCCTGGTCAGAGGTAAAAAGGGCTTAATTTGACACCATTTTTAGGTTTTATGTTAGATTTGCCTGGTCAGAGGTAAAAAGGGCTTAATTTGACACCATTTTTAGGTCGTCTGTAGGAGAGAGACCTTATGGCTGCATCCTTTGTCTGTCAGATGTGTGTGGGTCAGCAATTGGTACACACTCTAAGTATACACTTTTGGTACACTCTTTTTGTCTTGTCCATTTCTTTTCCATACAATGACAAATTGCATACCAAACTTGGGTCACAGATGCAACATGGAAACCTTCATATGGTAATGAGGTCAAAGGTCACATACCAAGGTCAAAGGTCATCTGATGTCAAGATGTAAAATTGGCTGTATATGTAAAATTGATTACATTTAAACAGATGAAGTACAATTGCAACCAAACTCCAAGATGTTTATTTAGGTACATACAGTATGTACTAGCACATTTCATTCAAGCAAGAGTAAGTAAGTACTATATTGTACCTTTGATCCAGAATCGTCAAAACGGGGGCACAAAATAAGAGTTAAGTCCACTTGATAATAATCCTTCTTGAATGAAGAGTGGTCTAACCGCTTTCTTTCTAGTTGCCTGATGCCTGTGGATTGAGAGCCACCTTGTTTTTAATCTACCCATATAAACGGATGGCCTATTTGGGACTGCTGTCCCTATTTTTCATTTTCTTTTGCCTGTGTGTGTAATTTTTCACACTTTGGACATTTTGAACGATTTTGCTTGTTTTTATTTTAGCGAATTTGAGCTTCCTTAAATGTATACACCTACATACAAAATGAATATATTCGCGCGTTATTATTTTCACAATTTGCTGATTTGATAATGGAACCCACATTTTGCCTGAGCACATCTTCCTATAGTACAAACTTCTTGAGTTGGAATACCACTTTCGAAATAATATGAAGACAATTTCTTTTGGGCCTGCAGAGGTACAATTATTGGCTTTCTATTTTTTTTTTATATCAAAATCAAACGGTTGATGGGAAAAAATTTGATTGGGTCACCCATCTTAACTTTGTTGAATAAGGCCTCGCCAACTTGATCTTTAGTTTCCCGTAACATTTTTTTTTCAAAACAGGGGAGGCAACCAATTCATTATTCATTATTCATTATTTTTACGACTTTCATTATTATACAAAATGTGGATGTCAGACGTATTGTTATACACCGCTGCACACCATCATAGAATGAAATGGGTCAATTTATGTAAGTTACAGAAAGCCTATTCTGGTCAAAATGAATATACATTTCATAATTTCATCACACAAAATGCATGAATTTGGACGTTTTCATTGCAAAAACGGTATTTTTCTCCCAAAATTTCAATAATGAATTCAAACGCGGGCATGAAAATGAAGCGCGGGCGGGTTACGGGAAACTAAAAATCAAGTTGGCGAGGCCTAATAGGGAGGTACAAGTACCAGTAAGAAAATATTGTACACAAAGTTAAATGTTTGTAAATGTAGGCAAATAAGCTACTAGGCGGTGAACAGTCACCCAGGCGACCCTGGTTCATTCCCAGGCGCCGGAGATGCCTTTTTTTGCACACATTTGACACGTTTTACTCCCCTGATAGTTTTATTCCCCAAAAGACGTCGCTGGGGTTAAGATTATGAGACCACTTTTTACATGTTTAGTTAACCCTTACAGCCCTGAATGCTATAAAATACTACTCTAACACATGCCGGTAGCTCATGGTTCCACAGTCTATCTCCGGCTGCGCCTAGGCGGGCTATCATATGCGCAGCAAAAAGTTGAGTTTTTGCAAGCTTGCCCCCTTTGCTCAGTTGGAAAGGCGGCGGACTGCCATCCAGGCTATCCGGATTCGTTCGATGCATGTTTTTCCGTCCAAATTTGACCCATTTTTCTCCCTTGATAGTTTTTTCCCTAAGAACATGCTGGTCAGGGTTTTTCCCCTAAGAACATGCCGCCAGGGTTAGGGTTAAAACACCCTGAATTGATGTTTAAACCAATTTTGATAACTCTATATTTCTTGATTATTTTACAAAATTTTATATTATTGTTGCCTTTACAGATTAGGGGGCATATTACACTATTCAGGACATGGACACAGCCATGGGTTAGGGGGTGGCGGTCATGGCCATAGTCACGACAGCGGTGGTGACTACGAGAGGCTGTCAGTCCAAGCCGACCCTGAGACGGCCTTACAGGTGGCGCATAAAAAGAAGAAGAATGTTAATGTCCGAGCTGCCTTTATCCATGTTATCGGAGATCTTATACAGAGTGCTGGGGTTCTCCTGGCTGCTATCATTATTAAATTTAAAGTGAGTACTCACAGATGGGGAGGGGATGAGAAAGGGAGGGGGATGAGAAGGGGAGGGGGAAGGGGAGGGGGAAGTGGGGATCAGGTGGAGGGGGAGAGGTTGTCCATCCAAGCAGACTCTGAGAGGTCTGCACAGGTTCCTGCACAGGTTGCTCAGAAAAAAGAAGTAGAATGTTGGTGTACAAGCTACCTTTCATCCAAAGTTGTTGGAGGTCCTATAATACTGAGCGCTGGGGTTTTCCTGGCTACCATCCTTATTAAGTATGTACATGTACTAATACATCTTTATAAATGTCTTTTAAGTTTTATTAAAGCAGTGGTTATTGAGCATCACTGGGCAAAAAAATCTAATTTTAGTTCATGAAATATGGTAGTTAAAGATATCATGTGCAAGATTGACTTGTCCACAGATGCCTCCAAAGTTTCTCTCAAAGAAGTCATGGTCAAAATACTTGACTTTAGGCCATTACAATCTTTACCAACTCCTATTGTTTGCTTATTGATTATTAATTAAAGACAAAAACATTGTCGTCTAAAAGTGCTATTTTCCATGTCTTTGATTCCTGATCAGAATCTTTTATAGTCAAATGTACTAAGATGAGAAGGCTACTGTTGACAAACCAATGTTGCGCATATTATCTTTAACGTTCCATATTTCATAAACGAAAGGAGCTAAGTCTTAGACTTTTGGCCCAGTAATGCTTAATAGCCTCTGCTTTGATAAAATGTAAAGAAATTTACCAACTTTAATTAGTAAGTAGCTAAAGATGGCTGCCAAACCTAACCTTTTTGAACTACCCTGTATACAATACATACACCATATACAAGATATATAAGTTCATTTTTCGGTGTTGGACTTTAACACAGACAGGAACAAGATTGGTTATCTTCAATTAAATTGTGTACTTAACATGCATGTTTTCCCACAATATAATTGAGATAAAGTTCTTTTTATAAATCAAGCATGTTATCACTACCATCATACATGTACAACAAGGAATATATGTGAAGAGATATGATAAATACAATTGGTTTTATACTGCATGTAATATGAAGGGAATAACCATATAAGAACATAATAATACTCAGGCGCGTACGCAGGGGGGGGGGGGGGGGGGGGGTGTTTTGGGTGTGAAACACCCCCCTTGGGTCTGTCCTAAAAAAATAAAAATGGGGAAAGGAGAAGAAAAAGACAAGGGAAAGGAGAAGAAAAGAGAGGAAAAGAGAAGGGAAAGGAGAAGGAAAAAGAGAAGGGGAGAGAGGGGACAGCGGGAGAGGCAGTGGCGTAACCAGAGGGGGGTCGAGGGGGGTCGAGGGGGCGATCGCCCTCCAATATTGACTGTATATCGGTTGAGATTGGCCACATACTTACCGGCCGCTCAACATAACTTTGTACCCGATGAGCCGGTCTTCCGGCGGCGCCGTATAGCATGCTTAAAAAAGGGTTTGTTTACATTGCTAAGACGACTGGAGAACTAGACAAAGTGGGGTAAAGTTCATACGCCTGTTTTTTTCTCAAAAATTGAGGACTTTTATCAGCACGTTTCTGTGGACCGTGGGAAGGCTAGGGTGAGGGGAACCCCCGGGGAACCCTAGCTGTCCCCCTCCCTGTGTGTACCCTCAGTGAGGGTTACAAACAGGCAGGGACAGCTAGGGTTCGAATGGTTAACCACATCAGTATTAAACACCCCCTCCAAGCCGGGGTGAAAAGAAAAATAAGAGAATAGGAAGGGAAAAGGCAGGATAAAAATGAAAAGAGAGAAAAATGTATACACTAAAAGAAACTAAACTAGGCGTCGATGCTTTTTTCTGCCTGTCTGTTAAACTTGAAAGGGAGAATAACACGTGTCATGTGACAGTGACACACATTGAACCAATGAGATCGTCGGTAAAACCGATGCCTGCGGATTAAGTTACTGTATATAATGATGTTTTTAGGGTTGAACTCAGTCAAAAGTATTAAGATTTGGTGTTAACACATGAGTTACTGGTGAGAAATTGCTACGTTGAACTAAGAATAAACCTGCAATAAGTGTTCAAAAATATGCAAGGAAATGCGTTCTTTTCAACCGTGAATTTCAAAAACTTCTGGCATCGAGGGGGATCGAACTCCCCCAGCGTGTCCCGGCCAGCGCGAACATAGATAGTGAAATAATTATATCAATATTTCTAAAACACCCCCCTTCACAAAATCCTGCGTACGCGCCTGATAATACTCAAAATATGCATACAAGGGGAAATCCCCATGGGTCTTGGTTTATATCTCTCAATCAACCTTGTGCCCTGTATCTCAAACAAAGGCATAATATTGGAAACATTTTGAATTTTGGATTCATGTTGATGGAAAGTAAGCCTTTGTGTGTGTGTGTAGGGAGGGGGGGGGGGGCATGACTAAAGCCTTATGGCTGAATTGGCCTCTTTGTGCACATGTGGTCAAAGATTTTCTTTTACATTTACATGTTGTTATTTAAATTATATTTTATCAGGCAACTAAAAAAAAATGTATACGAGCCAGACCCAGAATGTTAAAAATGTAGGAACAATATTTTCCTGTACAAATTAATACCGCCCCAAATTTTGACATTTTTGATAAATTTGTTTTTAGTTATTTTTTTAAATATGGCAAAGTTTTAACCGATTTTGGTGATTTAGTGTCATTTTGGCGGCAGACTGCGGGTCCAACAATTCATAGAACAGGTTTTTGTTGTTGCCTTATCATATTTGTGATGAGGCACATCAAAAGGGGGGGGGGGGACTTTGTGGCCGTGTGTTTTTCAAGATATAGATGAAAACAGACAGAAAAAAATAATAAGAATTTAGGAGTCATTTTCACATATCTGAATGCCTTGATACATTTTTATGTGACCCGTCACATCAAAATGGACATGTTGGTGGCATGAGTCAATTTTGAATTATTGTCATAAATTAGAAGAACACATTTTAAGCTTGAAAATGATACCATGTTGAAGGTGATCGGACTTTTTAATCACAAGATATGATTTGAGGAAGCACATTTTTTTCCATTATTTCCTTTATATTTCACCAAATATATTGGCCTCTATCTCAAAACTATGTTTGCCGACAACATGTCCTTTTTGACGCGACTGGTGACATATTTAGTGTCATTTTAAAGCTTAGAAAATGCCCTGAGAGCACACATAATAAACTCAGAATTGACTTCAGCCTTTTGATGTTCACATTATGTTAGATCTCATTTAAGGATAATTTGTTTGTAATGATGCTCCTTGTCCATAGCTATATATACATTTGCATGCTACATCTGTATAATTATTACACCTTTGCTGAGCATGATGCATTTAAATAAATTAACCCTTTGAACCCGATAGGTTGATTTATCGACCTATCGGAGAACGTCGTATAACCCGATAGGTTGAAAAATCGACCTAAGCGAACAGGTGACACATTGATCGATCATATGACTGAGTGGTTATGTGACCTGAAGTCATGTGATGTTCACCCGATGTGAAATACATCGTTTCGCAAGGTTTTCGTTGTGTTTTGATGTCATTTAGCTGAAGAAAACACTAAAAAAGAGAGCGATATTGGATGAATATGCAACCCAATATGGCGCAGATGGTACTCAGGTAGACATGGATGCATTGTATTACGGTCATGATTGGCAATTTTGGCGATAAAAACGGACATTTTATGTTATAAATAGGTTACGTTATACGTGTAGTATAATAGCATACTGCCCTCTATCATCGGTAACATATATTACCGATGATATAGGTGTACTATATTAAGCATTTTACCCCCGGAGAAGTCAGGGTGGGTGTACCGAACCCTTTAAATAATAACTCCGGGTTCAAAGGGTTAAAC
Source organism: Ophiura sarsii (assembly GCA_035610835.1). Classification (NCBI taxonomy): domain Eukaryota; kingdom Metazoa; phylum Echinodermata; class Ophiuroidea; order Amphilepidida; family Ophiuridae; genus Ophiura; species Ophiura sarsii. The sequence goes on from CM069456.1 coordinate 33,068,906, forward strand.
TGATATTTGTAGCTTTCAACAGTAAATACATGATTGCCACTTTTGTTACATTTCAGCCTGAATACAAGTTAGCGGATCCCATCTGTACATTTTTATTCTCTATCCTTGTTCTTCTCACAACACTGACAATACTCAGAGATGCTCTGCATGTACTCATGGAAGGTAAGTAAAACAAACACTATAGTTACCATAAGGCAAAAAAAAAGATTGTTATGTTGTTCTCGACCGCCCGCTCCGGATTTAGGGCCGCTCCGATTTTGTTTTCTTTTTTTTTCAATTTTGTATTAAAAAAAAATCAGTTTTTTTTTCTTCTCAGATTTCTTTTTTTTTATAGATTTTTTTCAGATTTTTTTTTCAGATTTTTTTAAAAACAGTTTAAATGGCATTGAATATTAATGTTTATAACATATATGTGCGACTCTCAGAGTGATTTCAACTTCTTGTTGGCTGAACTTTGAGCTTCCGCTGGTAAAATAAAAATAAAAAAAAATAAAAAAAATCAACCGCCCGCCCCTCCTCTCTGAAAGCTGTGGAGGACAACATAACACTTTTTTGTTGTTGGCTTAAGGCCAATAACCTGTTATATGGGCCCGAACAACACATTTTTTCCGGTTTGAGATTGTTTTAATTTTAATTTAATTTTTTTTTTTTAATTTCAAGGTTTTTGAACATTTATGAAAAAAAATGGTGTTTTTTTATAATTTGAAAATGTATAAAAATATTTTTAAAAATTGAAAAATAATACTTTTCAAGTGGATTTTGAAGAAAAAAACCACCCACTCTGAGCTGACTGATTCTATCAGAGAGGTCCATTTGCCCATAAACAGTGTTCTTTTCTGTTTGTTGCCTTCAAATCCTTTGGACATACATTGACAACATTTGCTCTCGAACCTGACGGTGGAATTTCAGCACGTGTTTGGAATACATTTTTGTGATGCTTTGTTGGTCTTAAGGTCAAGCAGCATACATATCCGCAACAAGCGATGTGAATTGTGTCCAAACGATTTTAATGGCACCTCATTCAAACAGAATTGTGTGGGCCTCGCATATTAATTTGCGCCGTCAGGGAAATGTGTGTAATTAGGTTATATTATAATGATATATATGCGTGGGACATGAAAAGCACTCTGCGTTATTAATGCAATAATGCAAGTGCTATTCATATTAATAATAACCATTTTGTCTTAACAAATAACAGAGTTTTTGTGAACGAAGTTGCACTGTACAAAATACTACCATTGTGCTATTTTTGGCAACAAATTTATGTGTGGACTTCATAATATCACATTTCAGTAATCTTGAAATATTGCCGTAACAATATACATACAAAATAGTGTTTGTGTCATCCAGGTTGAAGGGTGTCTCAGAATAATTTATACCGGGGAAGTTGCATTTATTTTATGAATACCTTGTTTATAGTCAGACTGCTTATAATAGCAGTATCGATATATATTGAGCTTTCTTAGGCATTTTGAATTTTTAAAATCAGATGTTTCTGACAGAAATTGTGAACTCTTCAACCAAAATATGACCTCTTTGGAAACTCTGTTAAAATCATTGACCATGCGCAGCACAAATCTTAATTTAAATGGTATGCATGTAATTTGTGCTCTTTTAATTTCCTCTACATATTTAGTAGATATCAACTGTTTGTGATGTTTTATGAAACAATAAATTGAATGGTGTAATGGAATTGTTCAGCTTGAGTGATTTATACAATACTTTGTAAACAACGGGTTTTCACCATTTTTCCAAAAGATGCCACGTCGGAATGGATAAAGATATTTATACTGATAAAATTGACGGGAGTAAATTAGGACTGCAATATTGTCTGTATATATTTAGTACGAACCCGGTATGAATCGTTCTGAGACACCCTGTATTGCATTTCCTGTAAGATGCTCTATAAGTAGTCCAAATGATCTGGTAGTAAATTGTCAACTTGCTGATTGATAACCCGTGGTTTGATGATTTTGGAAAGCCATTCAGGTGTCTTGTGTGTTTTAGTCTGTATACAGGGTGTATCAAAAGAAAATAGGACTCTGTTTCATGACGGTGTTATAATATTCGAAACAACTGGACCATGACCAATTCACCTTCAGTGCACCCGGCTGTTTGATTCCACATAATGTGTCCGTTTTATTCTGAGAACACCGTTACTTGCTGGCCCAGTTCTGTTTTTAACTGATTCAAATACCTGAATATACTGGCCATCTTTAGTAGAAATGTCAGAACATTTGTTGGTGCCAGTTCTGAGAAATAGAGCTTTGAATATTATTATTTACTATAATAGCGCCCTCATCGGCCACATTTCCCATAGGGTTACATGTAAAATATGTATCAAGTAGAAAATGCCGATAATTTAAAAAGGGCTCGAACAATTTTCTTGACATTTTCACCGTATACTCTTATTCATTAGCACTACCTTTAGGTCAAACCATAAAAGAGCCACTATATAATCTTTTTTTATCCCATAATTTTAATTATAAAGCGGACAGTCAAACAGCCGTGTGCAAAGTCCAACTAATAATGATAATATTCTGAAAATCTGAGATTAATCTAATGAAAAATAAAACCGCCAGCATAATTTGCGTAAACCGTGTCATTTACTAGTCTGTACAATGGGATTTACACATACAAACCAGAAAATGACATGCCTATGGTCACGTTTTTTTACCTCGGCACCCATAAAAGGTGGTTTTGTTACATTCTAATTATTTTTTGTACTTAGGCTATTGTATTTGTGTAACCCTCTACGCGATTGACTTGTGTTTGGACTTATTCTTACAGCAATTTAATCCCCTTTAATAATCTGAAGAGAGAAAAAAATCCATCACCTTTGATTAAATTAATACAGCTCGTTAAAGCATAATTAGTCAGGGTGGTTGAGGAAGTGGAGGAGGAGGAAGTGGAGGAGGAGGAAGTGGAGGAGGAGGAAGTGGAGGAGGAGGAAGTGGAGGAGGAGGAAGTGGAGGAGGAGGAAGTGGAGGAGGAGGAAGTGGAGGAGGAGGAAGTGGAGGAGGAGGAAGTGGAGGAGGAGGAAGTGGAGGAGGAGGAAGTGGAGGAGGAGGAAGTGGAGGAGGAGGAAGTGGAGGAGGAGGAAGTGGAGGAGGAGGAAGTGGAGGAGGAGGAAGTGGAGGAGGAGGGAGTGGAGGAGGAGGAAGTGGAGGAGGAGGGAGTGGAGGAGGAGGAAGTGGAGGAGGAGGAAGTGGAGGAGGAGGAAGTGGAGGAGGAGGAAGTGGAGGAGGAGGAGGAGATAATTGTCTAATAATGGGTGAAAATGGACCGTTTTCCTGTAATAGAGCATTATAATTCTTAGTATTATGTCAGTTTAGTTCTAAATGATGCAACAATGCTTTACATCATTTACTTAAAGTGTCAATTAAGATAATTATCTAATTTTCAAATCTGATTAACGAAGTACGATGAACCATGTGCACATAGTCACAAATCAGTTTTTGTCAATGTTTCAAAAAAATTCTTGCAGGAAAATTGGAAAGAGTTATCAAGGCTTTGATTTTAATGTAAAAGCAATGAACTCTAATTTGTATTTGCATAATTTAGTTATCTTTTCCATTATCTAAAATTTTGCATTTTGACCACCCTGTATATATATATTTCCTAATCAGGTGAAACATTAATTTTGTTTCTGTCTGGATGGGTAATTTACTCAATTACAGCAAAAACATTTCTAGCCTTTGAATAGGTCCTGCATTTTTTTTACAATGGAGGAGAAAAAAAAAGAAAATTATCATTTTGTATACAAATTTAATTGTTAGACCCTGTATAATGTTTAGGTCACCCTGTATATTTGATTTTGAGTTACCATATTTTCAATCCTTAAATTATAAGCTTTCCAAATATATATGGTTTCATACACTTCAGATATGTAAACATGTTGATATATTCTACTGAAACTGTGAAAGGAGGTATATTTCATGAAATAGACTCATGTAACACAAATGTAGCCCAGGTTAAAAAACATGACCCTATGTTACTCTACCTTTACTGTGTGAATAACCAGATTCCCGAAATTAAATGCCCGCAAAATTAGCAGTAATTTCAAATTCGCGAAATTAGTTTCATCCGGAATCCAATGAAACGTAATCCAAAAATGTATAAATAGTAGAAATAATTCAGAATATGAACTTTTAAGTTCAAATTTGGAATTATTTGTATATTCATAAACCATAATGGTGTATGACCTTGAGTTATCAAGAGTTGCCAGAAGGCGTCGACTTCCTGGTGACGTCAGGGGATGTTTTTGATGACATAATTTGGATCAATTAGTTGTACAGGTGACTAAGTTGAAAGCCCCCCTCATCGCTATTCATTAGGTGCTGTTTCATGTTATTATGACATTTTCTGAGATACGACCACCCATTTTGCCTTATGGTGATCATATGGAATATCAATAATTGCTAAATCACAATGTTCTTTTTCTTACTCAGGAGTGCCGAAAGATATCAACTACAAGTCCCTTAAAGAAGATCTAACAACAATAAGTGGCGTAAAAACCGCTCACGGTCTTCACATATGGTCTCTTACCACAACCCAACCTGCTTTAGCGGCACATTTAACTGTTGGTAAGTTTAACCCTGACCACCCCCAGTGCCACAAATGTCCACGGTAAAGTCTGTCTGTGCCAGCTGGCGTGGCACTTTTTCGATGAAATAATGGTCCCAGGCTACATAGTTGGGCGAATATACTTGCCCAAGTATGGTTGGCCCCCGTAGCGCACTGGTAGAGCGTCCGTCTCGCAATTGAGAGGTTGTGGGTTCAAGCTCCGGTGGCGGCGCCACTCTTTTTGTCCGCGTTTTTTGTCGTTGAAAAAAATTCCCTTAGAAAATGTGGGAAGGAGGTTAGGGTTAAGGGATCTTTTCCATTTTCCATTTAGGTCGGTCTGAGTAAAATACAGACGTGAATTATTATATTTCGCATTGGACTTTTTTTTCCACTGGAAAAACCACTTCTTTTTACTTAGCAAATGATGTTCATCTGAAAGGAATAACATGCACGCACGATGGTGCTGGCACGATGGTGCTGCACCAACTGTTAATGGTATATAATATACAGTATTACTTTAATAGAAAGGATTAGTTTTCCCAAATCAAAATAAATAAGAAGAATGGATGTGCTTTGACAAGGAAACACAAAACTGTTGAGGGTGCACAGTGATTTGTGTTTATGTACCACTACTTGAGATCCATGTCCTATTCATTATAAGGAGTGTGCTGTTGACAGCATCATTATTTCCCTTGTTATTGACCTATGAACTGTAGGTTCAAAAACGGTCAATAGCTGATTTTTAAAACTTACTGTTATTTATGTCTTATTGGTTCCCTGTTGTTTGTCTTTGCAGAAAATGGTGTTGACAGTCAGGTGGTCCTACAAGAAGCCTCCCAAATGGTGAACAACAAGTATAACATTCAGTTTTCTACCATACAAGTTGAACACTACAAACCTGATGTAATGGATAACTGTGAGAGATGCCAGGGGCCATGTTAGAAACGATATGGCTATTAGTATCCCAAATATGACATCCAGTTCTCTCTAGCCTTATAACAATTAGATGGAACAGTATTAATCAGCTTAGAGAAGATGTGGTTATAGTCTATCCCAAATATAACCTCCAGTTCTCTTTAGCCTTATAACAAATAGATGAAACAGTATCAATCAGCTGTGCAACCTTTGGAGATGATAGGACCCATGTAAGGATGACAATATCATTATAGTACATCCCAAAAACATGAAATATGTAAAGGATGACTGTAGGAGTTGTATTAAGGAACAAATTATATTTGGATATCACTATAGTCTATCCCAAAAATGATGCAGTCATGGACTATGTATAGAAAGCGAGATGCTATGTCTGGAAGATGTCACTATAGTTTATCCCAATATGTGACCTGCTGCGATATAAAGATATCACTTTATTTGGTCCTGAAATATGTCATATTTTTCTTGGATAGAGACCCATGTTAGGATATCAAGTATATTCCTAACAAATAGACTTGAATAGAATAACTGTGAGAGATGCCAGACTCAGTTTGAATAGAATTATAGTTGCAAAAAATGACCCGCTGTAATGGCTACAGGCCCTTTTGGTATATCATTAAAGTCCACTCCCAACAATTCTGACCAGCTGTGATTTTATACAGGACATACTGTAGATCATATGTGACGCGATCAAGAGGAATGAGTCGGATGTCGGGGAATCCCAAATTGAGATATGGCCAATTCAAAATGGCGGCTTATATAAGTTTTGATGGAAATTCATGTATACAATTTGACATAACTTTGGAACAAAACGTCGTATCGACATGGGGTTTTCAGTTTCTGAAAGCTCTAGGTGTCTTCTTTAAAACTGTATTAAGAACTCATTTTCGACCAGGGTCAACATCCGACTCATTCCTCTTGATCGCGTCACATATTGGGATATGATAGTGTGTCCCAAAAAGGATATCCATGAAAGATGTGAGGAACCATCTTTAAGAAGGCTCTATAATAAAGCAACCTGCTTTGGTGATAAGCAATCCATGAGATATGCCTGGGATGTTACTTGCTATCATCATAGAGGCTGCATGAAGAGTTTTATCGCAAAATGTGATATCCATATTCCCAAGTTGAGATTGGGGCCAAATGAAAGATCATTTATTCAAGATCTAAAAAAGACATTATCCTTTACTTTTTGATTTTTGTTCTTTTAATTTCAACTTGAAATTTTGAATGTCCTCAACTAAAAGTATACATTATAATACTAAGCATGTATTGTGATGAATCTTTCTTAACTCTTCAAAAAACGTTCTTACAATTTTTCAATGGCCTATATTTTGTTTATTTCGTATATTTTGTAATTCCAATGATACCACATTTGTAGCAATTACTGGTTCCAGTGCTCAGCCACTTGCTTGAGATTAGGGGGAAATCTCAATGTGCCAAAATCACCACTATGTTTGTGTTCAATAACAAATCTCAGTCAACAAATTGGATCTCTGTATACTGTATACTGTAGTTGGCAATGTATCTCTTCATTGTTAAAACAGCAGAGTTGTTTTTGAGCAGATAGTATCTGTGATTTTGGCACTTTGATACTGATATCTCCACATATGAGACCTGTCATCACAGAATGATCGATAAGTGTGCATTAGGAGATGTGGTCCAATAAACATGCCTCAAGTCAATAGAAAACAAAGGAATTTTGCAGCCTCAATTTGAATTTTGACATGGAAAACATTGAGCAATTTCGACATGTTGCATATCGTTTTAAAGTTTGTATTCTGAGCATTATGAATCTGGACAAACCTAAAATAAATTTTTCTGACTTGATTCTCATTTTGTAATGTCAGGTCTCATATTCTCAAGCATGTGGCTGAGTAATGGCTACAAACTTAATATTGTTTGAAAGATGAACACATTAAGCTTTTCCATTGATATGTAACACAATATGAGCATATCTCTAAATATCCTGAATATTGACGATCAAAAAAAGAAATCTGAACTTTTTTAAGGAGTTTAGTATCTTCCAAAAAGCCTGGGGTGATTAACAACTGAACAAGATGCCGGGAATCTTGGTAATTCTAGCCGTCCAACCCATCCCAAAAAGTACTACGCAAAGGGATGTGAGGGGAGGCAAACTTTGGTGACTCACCATTTCACCACATTTGCCTGAATCACTGCACAAGGATGGAAGGCTATAGAAACCGTTATGGATTTTATCAAACTTTGTCTGTAATTCATTTCCGATCAGACCTGTACGTCAGACCTAGACCTGGGTGTATCAAGTTTCCATTTGACTATTTTTTCCCAGAAATTGATTGAATGCTGCTGATCATAATGATTACATTCCCTAGTAACACCTCTTAAAATCTGTTTTTATAATTTAAAGTGCAATATTATATACCAAATCAACATCTGCCTCAGTGATGCAAAGAAGTGAAGGGCAATCACATCCATCTCAGACTGGTAGACTGGGTCCCCTCAGCCCTCTATGTGGCTGCTGTCTTTAAAATGATGGCCACCATCTTTAAAATGGCAGGGCAAATCGAGGGACTGGGGGTAAAAACAAGGTTAACAAACTGTGTGGCTCTTTGTGGAATTCCACAAAGAATTAGCATAAGCATTTGGTCTAATTTAAACTACGGAGCGCTTGCACGACCTTGAAGTAAAAGGTAAATTGTTCAATAGTCTTCTAGAACACATGCAAATGCGTAGAGTACAATAATAATCAACTGTGGAACTGATATTGATTAGTATTGAATGCTTTCCATGCATGTGTTCTTCTGGAGGAAGATTTGAACTGATGACCTTTCATGCTAGCGCCCTATAGTATAGCAAATTAAAAATAAGAAATATAATGTGGATATGTCAGAATAAAAGGGCTTTCCATTGGTATTAACATTTGACTATGAACCATGTCACTTCTTGATGATCAACAATATTAAGTGCCTGGTTCTATTCCATGCATGGGGGGACATGCATTGACTGCTGCATTGACTGCTGTTGTTACATGTGACTGATTTGGTTTCAATATCTGGTTTTAATGGACACCACCTTCGAATGTGCGAGCAAACCGGCGGGCAAGCTTTTGTTTGGCAAGTAATTGCGCACACATTGGCAGGTAAGCTTTTGTTTACTTGGCTGCTGTGACGTTACAGGTGACATCGTCTATACTCATACCAATTGTGGAAGTGGGTGGGGTGGAAGGGGATAGAATGGGGGGTGGGGGGGGGGGGGGGGGGGGGGGGAGTTGGAAACAAGTTTTGTTCATGTACAGTAGGGCTTCCATATTATGGTGCCATAAGAAGCAATTCTGAAATCAAATTTAGCAGTTACTTTATTTGGCATTTATGAAAATTGTATTGTTTGGTCAATTGTCACTCATTACATTGGACAATTTTAGATTGATATGTAAGGTTTTACAGTTGACTTTTGCCTGATGTCAGGCTTCTTTGTTTTTCCAAATTCCTGCATTTTTTGTTGTTTTAATGAACAGTTTTGAAATCACAAGCATATTTATATCAGCTTATTACTTTATGTGCAGTCTTTAGATTTATTTTACAAATATGCAGTCAATGTTTTCACCCAGCCTATAAGAAAGGGTGCATAAATACCTTTCATTTTTGATTTTCACTCTTGAGAATTTCACTCAAGAGTGACAAATGTCAACAATTTGTCTGCCTTAAATACTGCACTATAGTTTGATCAGTTCAAAATTGCCGAGGCCTCCTTGCAGCAGCGAATGAATACAGAAGGACGTGAGTTCACGTGAAGGCAACAAGTGCACTGTGCATCATTTGCGTGTCGCATTTGTGTGGCCAAAATCGAGTGTTGGATTACTTTTGCGCGCGGAGAGATACAAACCGAATATTTCTTGCCAATTTGGAACTGATTAAACTATAGTGTAGGTATAAACATACCCTTTATGGATGTTTCAAGGTATGTATTGTTTATTTGGGATATTATCACCCCGCCAAATCTTTATTCTGCCATATCTTTACTATATAGTTCATAACCTGCATCCTATACCGGGTGGTTCAAAATAGAGTTGACCCAAGTCCAAAGTAATTTTTCAACCACATTTAAAGTTTCAGAAAATTTCTGTTTACTTAGTCTTGATCAGCAGTAAGTTTTGAAATTATCCTGATAAAATGGTACATTTATCTTGGTTGGTTCTTCAGATATGGTTCAATACAGAAAGCATGCACAAAACTGCCTTGGCCACGGGAGCGTCCTTTAGTAGAGATGGAATGCACAAAGTGGACTTACACACGATCGGTCACAAATTGTAAAAATAGGAGAAAAAGAAAAAAGGAGACATCTGAAACATCTGTCTGGTGCTTGACATTACCTACCTATACGTATCTACGTTTTTTGTTGAATGTGAATGGCACATAAGCATAGAGATTGGGATACTTTGTCAGGGCGGGCTTTTCAATTCTGAATCTAGAGCATGCTGTTTTGTTTCAGACAAAAACTAAATGACACTCACGTGGACAAGTCAGTTTTGTACATGTTTTCTGTAATGAACCATATCTGAAGAACCAAACAAGCTAAACGTGCCATCTTTTCAGGATAATTTCAAAACTTACTGCTGATTAAGACAAAGTTAAAACAAATTCTCTGAAACTGTTGTTGAAACATTACTTTGAACTTGGGTCAACTTTTTTTTGAACCACCCGGTATACAGTATTTGAAATATTTATTGTAAGCATGATTTATACTCTTTAAAAAAACTTTGTATATTGGATAAACACTCTGTATTAATGATTCAATTTTTTTTTGAAATTATGTACTATATTTATATGATGTATGTCGAGGGTTTAGTGCAACAAAGGACTATCTGCATTTTTGGCCAAAATAAGATTTTGGTATCAAAATGATCCGCACAAGATCAGGATGACATTATGAGAAAATAGTAAATTCATTTCAGTCAAACATGTAACAATTATAATCTTTAATTAACTGTTCACCTAATTAAAAGGGTTTGAATAGCATTTCTTTTAACTAGAAGGGGACAATGATGGGTACAATTCTTTAATTCACTTTTTCTCAAAATGGCTGAAATGCAGATAGCCCTTTGTTGCACTAAACCCTCGATGTGTACTGTCCCGGCTAAAGGGTGCAGTTGTCGGTAAAATACATTTTGAGATAATCTTACAGTAAATATTCTTTATAAAATCAGAAAGTAGTATCCAATCTTAACTACAAAGGTGCCATTTTGAAGTATTCAAAAAGCTCCTTTTGTTGGTATAAGATCTCAACTTTTTCCATGAGAGACAACTGCACCCTTATGCTGCGGCTGTACACATATGTGAAATTCATACATGTACTTCTCATTCAATTATGTCTTCTTTGAAATGTGAGTATGACGCATCAAGTCATTAGGTATATCTTGTCGGCCAGGTTTATTTTGAGGTACAGAGTAAATATTTTGTACAATTTAAAGAAAATCAATGGGAAACAGATTCCCCTTTTCATCTTTTAAAAAAAAATCTTCAATTTTTAAAACTTTCGAATCATCCGAAATATTCTGTCAGATATTGTCAAAATGGCAATGTCTTGCTAGAGGTCCCGTAAATGATGTGCGCATGCTCATAACAATTAAAATGTGTTGTAGTAGTACACGGTTGATTCCGTACGGGACGTCTAGCAAGATATAGCCGTCAAAAGCTCATTTGCTCCTAAAGAATTGTACAAGATGTACCGTTTGACTTGAAGCATCACAAATGAAACCTGTCACCTCACCGTATAGTGAGCGTTAAGTCACCAGTGTTGCATTAGAAGATTTGGTCATTTGGATTTGGTCATTCCAAATGAATATGAATATTCCAAAAATCAATAGAAAACAAAGGCATTTTGAAACTTGAATTTGAATTCTGACAGGACAAACAGCAAGCAATTATATCATGTTGAATATCATTTTAAAGCATGTGTCCTTACCATTTTGAATCTGGCCAAATATGGAAATAAAATTATCAGATTTAACGCTCATTATGTAATGACAGGTTTCAAATTGTTTCCCCACCATCCTTAATATTTCATGCTTTTCCAGACTTTTAACTGTCCTCGAAATATCACTTAAGAGGTATGATATCATTGTTGAAATAGGAGGCGATATTTATTATAGATAATAGTAATGCCATCAACTATGAGGGCGGATCAGTAAGTTCTGTCACCAAAGGCAGCCCAGCTACTAAAGACAAAACTATCTTTATTGTGTTATGTCATCCTTTACATCACATTCTTAGCACCCTCTTATGTAAATTTAGTGGGGATATAGAATTTGCCAAGCCCATTTCTGCAGCTACTTATCTACCTGTAAAACGGAGCCTACAAAGACGGTATTGAATCATGCTGCATCACAACAATGCAAGTCCTCATAAAGTTGGCCTCACACAGAATTACCTTGGATGAAAATGGTATCCATTTGATGGGACATCCACCCTAATCACTCAACTTAGCTCCCTGCGACTTCAGGCTCTTTCCCAACAATTAAATCAAAGATTGCTGGGAGGCCCTTTTCAAGGATCCAAGACCTAGTCAAAGCTGTACATTCAGAGATGAGACAATCCCAACTTTGGAGTACCACTCATGCTTCAAGAAGTGGAGGATGAGGATGCAACAGTGTATAGACATCAAGGGAAGCTTCTTCTGTAGTTTTTGAAATTGTATGGCCATCTTCAGAAATATGGGGCATGTGACAACACTTTTTGATCCGCCCTCGTATAATGGTATGACAGGTCCCCGGTTCCCCAACTCAACACAAAAGTTGGTAACCATGACTGTTCTTCATTTTTTCAAAGTACCCCTTTGCACTGATTTTTCAACAATTTTACCCCCCTTTTTTGGCAAAAACGAGGACAAAATTGGGGTGAAAAATACCCTTTTTTTGGTTTTCACTGACTATCATTTCAAACACCCCTTTTCAAAGACACTTGATATACATACATTTAATAGATGAAAATGTGTTGCTCTCAACAGTAACTGGCGTTTATGGCCCTGTGTTATGAACTGGTGTACCCCAAATGGTGTATTTGGGTTGTTACTATCGGGGAGGAATACAATCGTTGATTCCCAATTTTTTTTAGGATTTCGTAAAATACCCCTTTTTTGAATTTCGCGGAGACTAATTCATGAAATACCCCCTATTTTCATGATTTCGTGGTCCGCGCAGACAATCGAAAATATACCCCTTTTCCGCGATTTTTAGAATAGTCATGGTTACCAACTTTTGTGTTGAGTTGGGGTACCAGGGACAGGTCATAGATGATTTGAAAGACTTTGAATATTGATATATGCATTGGATAGGAATATTAAAAACTTACGAGCATGACAATTTCACGAATCATTGCCAGTCGCGAACTTTTTATACACGCTAATATTTCATGCAAACCTTGACCATGTTTAGGGACACAGTTGATGTGACAGACCCTCTGAGCTTGGTGGTGTGGGTAAGCCTGCCATGTTTGATTATGGAATAATGTGTTTAAGATTTGCCTTTTCTAAGCCCTGTCATCATCATCGAGGGGTCAGAGCCAGAAGGCCTAAGTGCAGTTTTGGCCAAATTGAGATTTTGGTACCAAAATAATCCTTACAACACTGGGCACCTTATGACTGCATGGTCATGAACAAGATATAGCCACAGAAACTGTTATCAGCGAAAATGTGGAAGCCTTAAGTGCAACTCAATGCATGAGATGTGTGAGAACCAGAAGGCCCTAAGTACAATTACGCCTGTTCTGGACATGGCTATTTTGAACTTCGGGAGATTTTGGTACCAAAATAATCCTTACAACACTGGGCACCCTATGATTGCATAGTCATAAACAAGTTATAACCACAGAAACTGTTATCAGCAAAAATGTGGAGGCCCTAAGTGCAACTCAATGTATGAAATGTGTAAGAACCAGAATGTCCTAAGTACAAAAAAGCATTATCTTGAAATAGCTATCATTGCACTTAGAGCCTTCTGGCTCTGACCCCTCGATCGGTCATCCTTAGCTGCTTCCATCATTCTTTCTTTGGTTATTTGTTTACTCCATTGGTGTGCCACACCTAGTGAAGGTATTTATAGGAATACATATTATGTGGTTGTGTCCAGAAATGGACTCGGGATGATCCCCTATTCTTTACGAAGGAGTCTGACCTTTTTAACTTGCTCGGGGATAGCTCTTCCGATGCACGGGACCACCATTTCTACGTGACTTCCGAACCACAAGGCAATTGAGACTAAGTACCTTGCCCAAGGATACAAACATGTTGGCCGTACCGGGGCTAGAACTCACAACTTTTATATTGTGAGTCCTGCGTGCTATCCACTAAGCCCTGTAGTAGGGACAGATAAACATTTATTTTCGAGGTGTACCATTTAATTATATTTATTAATTGACTGGTGTTACTTTGTTTTCTTCACCATTAATTATTATCAGATCATTGATTAGAAGATTACGATTTTAAATTTGATTTTAGTATTTGAAAAAGTTGTAATTAAAAACATATCACCATTGTTTGTTACCACATCCTTTCTTAATGCATTAGCCAATTATAGCTCTTAATTTTGAATGATTTAGATAAAGAAATTGCACAATTAATGGAACAGGCTGATCAAGCGGAATGAGTCGTACGTCGGGAATATTGATTTTGAGTTACAGGTAAAAAGAAGTGACAAATTCTTATATTTTACTTTGTTTTCTCAGTTGGTAAACTGTTTGTAACTTAAAAACTAGAAGTTCAATTTTAGTAGGGTTTGGACAATACTGTAGCATTTTTCACTTGCTTTTAAACGATGGACAAATATCAAAATTCAAAACTACCGACATGCGACTCATTTCTCTTAATTACGTCACATATGATTTAAAGTGATGGTAAATGATAAGCTGGTATGATATGATTGTTTCTGTTTGAAATGGTTTAATAGAATTATATACAAACACCACATCTGAAGATGAGAAGGGTTAGGCATCGCATACCAACATAAAGAGGATCGCATAGGCGAAAGGTCACAATTTCGAGTCCCGTACTGGCTCATGTCTTTGCTTTATAATTTGGGATATGAGTCGAGGCTTGTTATGTTTGAGTAGTATTGCAGTAGTACTGCCTCGCTGTTATTTGAATAGAATTAGTTTTAATACAAATTGATCTTCCGATGAACAAAAATATATATTTTTTACACCAGACCGTCACAGGAGTCATAGGGTGCAGCTTAGAACTAATACCCTTTTGAGGACTGATGAACATGTATGAAAAGAGGACTTAGGCAGCACACATACATTGTTACCCGCAATAATTTGCTGTGCCATTAAATCTTCTCATTTGGGCCAATAAATTCCCTTAAGTCCTCCTTTTATAAACCTAACCCTACCATATACCACAATATAACACAACAGAGTTTGTTTGTATCACCCGGCGTGGAAGTAGCATTGATACTCTTGTTGTACTGGAAAATCCTAAGTCCTGTGTATGCCAGAGGTCCCTGGTTCAAATCCGGGGGGGGGGGGGGGGGGGGGGTTGTGGTGATATTTTGGGTAACATTTCGTCTTGCGGAAAAATTGTCTGAAGAAAGTGGGGGTAGAGCTAGGGTTAAGACTCCATCATTAAAGTCTATTTGGCCATCACGAAAAGGTGACGTTACTGCGTATTCTACTAATTGCAGCCCATAACGTGCGCGCCTACCCGAGGCGCTGGTGTATTCACACGAGCGTTGAAAGATGGAAGATACATACGCGTGCGTAAAAGCTGCGCCTGTTAAGTTACGTCACTGTCCAGAGGAAGCCAAATAGAGTATAGGCAACAAAAGAAACAAACCCTTTTCTACTGTCAGGCCCGATTTTGTGGAATATTTATGACATTTAATTTTTTTTCTTTTGAACATGAAATAGTGATGAATTAGGCACATTTTGTTGAATGAGAGACCCTGCCACATTCACAAGCAATTGGCTACATGTAAGCACTGAAACAAGTGATTGCTACAAATGAGGTATCATTGGGAAGAATAACACATCAGCATTTCATTGTTATTTGTTGATTGAAAACAAATTTCCGAACTTATTTTGAGCAGTTTATATGCTAATAAAAAGTATATTATTTCAAATACATGTACAATTAAGTACCCTCCGCCTCACCGTGTGCCTTGTCACGCCAAGCCATCAATCAATAATTGGATGTGACCTCAAATAACTGGTTATTGGCAGTGATAATAATTAATCATAATTAGCAATAACCAGTGATACCCCCCTGCAAGTTTATATCCAAGCCAACCGTTATCTTACCTGCTCATCTTTAGTTACGAAGTCATCACCACCTAAATTTGTTGGCCGTATTACATAGTGACGTATGGTTGGTGGTATTGCATAGTGAGGTTTTTGTGATGAATAACCTATTGTTATGAAGAAACGTTTTCTTAAATATTTCCCAAAGCCAAAAATTTAGTAGTTAATTGGTAATCAAAAAAAATACTTTTGTGTACAAAACAAGCTAATGAAAATCTTGTTTGAACATAGTGACATACACACTATGCGTCACTATTTAATACTACCGGCCATTTATCACCATTTCTGTTCAAGACAACCACTAAAATCACCACCAATAACACTAATGAGTTATTTTTGTGGTTACAGAACTAACGAAGCAATTACGCATAATGATTGCGTGGTTGCTCATATTTCAAATACTACTTTTAGATTTAAATTGGCTGGTTAATCATCAGCTTAGTGAGAAAAGTATATAATGACAAAAAATCATATTGATAGAAAATAAAAAGGAAAATGTTTCATAATTTATATGTAATTATTATCTATTTCTACAATATCTTATACATATTATGTAATTTGAAAGTTTCTATCTGGAATATATTGATTTATATGTATGTTTGGACAACTTTTTGAGATCCTATATTAAATAAACTCCATCATAATCAATCAAAACGATACAGTTTTGTATATTTCACTGTATTGACTTTATCAAATCGAATGTGTGTTTTCTATGTGTCAGCTCAAGTTGAGAGGTGACGTCGTCGCATAATCTATAGTTTGATCAGTTCCAAATTGGCAAAGCCTCATTAGGCCAAAAAAAGAAGAAGTTGACTTGCCCTTTTAGGGCCAGAGTCTGGGTCGGACGGTCGGATTTAATTTTTTTATTATTTTTTTATTTCCAATTTAAACAGGGAGATACTACACAAAAACACGTTTTAAAGATTTTGTTTTGATTTTGTTTGTTTTGATTTTTTGATTTTTGATTTTTAAACAAGCAGATACTACTCAAAAAACACATTTTCATCTTTCTTTACTGTTATGTGCTTCTTTCAAATTTAAAAAAAAATAAAAAATAGCGACCCTAGATTTCCGAAAATTCGGGTCGGTCGGAAAGGGCAAGTCAACTTTTTTTTTTTTGCCTTACAGAAGCGAATGAATGCAGAAGGATGCGGGCATGTAAAGGCCACAAGCGCCCTGCGTATCAAATGTGTGACATGTGCATGCAACAAAAACTGTGCGACTGGCCATAAGGCCTAAAAAAAAAAGGTTTGATTGGCGTAACCCGACCGACCCTAAATACATCGCCGACCCTGAATATTTTTGATTATTTTGAGGGGGAAAACAAAAAATATATATATATATATTTATAAAAATTGAACAAAGTATTAAAGTTTTTGACTGTTTGCTTTCAATTTCGGCTATTTTAAGTCCCCATCGAAATGATATATTGTTGAACACAACGATACATTTTTGCCCGGCAATTAAATACGCTAGAGCTATGATTTGTGTGTACTGCTGTCTTTCAAGTGTTCAAAAGTAGGCGATTTGAAAAAAAAAAGAAAAAAAAAAAGAAGAAAAAATCCCGACCGACCTACCCTATTTGTTTTGGTCATGTTATGCCAATCAAACCTTTTTTTTTTAGGCCTAATCGTGCATGTAAGCTTGGATTCTTTTTGCTCGCAGAGAGATAAAAACCAAATATTTCTCGCCTCTTTGGATATGATTCAAGGCATATTATGTGATCTTTTCCATTTGGGATGCCCTCAATCTGTGATTGTTTCCCTAGAAATCAATTTTTTGTCTAATTACAATTATAACCATGAAACTAAAATATCTTGTAAGTTACAGAGCAATATGTTTCCTATTTCTTCAAAATCTGATTTTCAAATAAGTTGTCCTGGTAGTGTTTTTTTCGTTTGTATGATACAATTCCATGGTTCACACCGGTTTAACACCGTTTACATTGTTTCCGGTTACAACCGCAACTGTACACAAGTGAACACACCTCCTACGGAATGCTTTATGATGAAAATCAAAAAAATATGTTGAAAAATTCCTTAAATTGGTATATTGGGCCATAAGAAAAATAATCTTTCAGCCCGACACGCTGCTTGGTTGTGTAAATAATATAATAATTCAATCTCATAATATTATAATAATAACTCTTAAGTTACAGAGCAATATGTTTCCTATTTCTTCAAAATCTGATTTTCAAATAAGTTGTCCTGGTAGTGTTTTTTTCGTTTGTATGATACAATTCCATGGTTCACACCGGTTTAACACCGTTTACATTGTTTCCGGTTACAACCGCAACTGTACACAAGTGAACACACCTCCTACGGAATGCTTTATGATGAAAATCAAAAAAATATGTTGAAAAATTCCTTAAATTGGAAGCAGATTTCCATTATGATTTAGGAATGTGCTGTGATGTTTTTTGAATGGAAAATCCAGTCAAAATATATTTTTGAGTTCAGGAAAGTCAGTCTTTCCTGATAGTAAAACGTATGTGTAAAAATGTGAAAAAGATCCACATAATATTGTTTTAAACTATAGTGATAGGTGCAGCACATTCTGTGCTTTAGCCAATATTTGTCTTTGATATTGCAGGGGCATATCCAGGATTCGGCACTCATGGGGTGCTTCACCAGAAGGTCATTTTTCCAAGCTGCCGCCCACTCAAACATTTGAGAGGGGGGGGGGGGGGGGGGGGGGGTGGGGGTTGGGGTTACTCCAAACCGGTGGAAAAAACGAGCTATTATAAACCGATAGTGAGAGTCTAAACCTAAGGTCCCATTCTCAAACAATAGTGACAATTAGGCAGGGGGTGTGGTGCACTGGGTCGCGCACCCCGTCTGGATACGCCCCTGCATTGCATGGATGCATATGCTGTTGCAATAGCTGCACATAATGTTATGTATAGATCAAGATTTTTTATATATCTGAAGCATTTACTGAAGTCTTTACAAGATACCAATTGAGTGTCTTAACAATTTGCTTACAAACCCATATTGCACTTCATTGCAGGGTATATAAGAGAGCAGATATTGACAAATCATGTTACCGCAATAAAAATATTATTGACACTTCCAGGGCCAGCACAAGCACAAGTTCTGTTCATCTTTACAATGATACCAAATTTGAAGCAATCCCTTGCTCCAGTGCTCAGCTACTTGCTTGAGAATATGGGGAGGTCACAATCTGAATGTGCCAAAATCAACACTATTTCGTGCAGCAGAACATCTTTGTCGTCTGTTCAATGAAGTGTTACATTGACCACTACAGTGTAGTGTGATGATATATTGATTTTTAAGCACAAAATAGTGTTGACTTTGGTACTTTCAGATTGCGACCTCTCCATGTTCTCAGGCATGGCTGAGCACTGGAACAAGGGATTGCTTCAAATTGGATATCATTGTAAAGATGAAACATCAGCTTTTAAATGATATATTACACTACATGAACATATCCCGATATAATTGAACAAAATAATTGTGATTGAAAAAACATTCCAAACTTTTTTGAGCAGTTTATTATATTGGAAATATTTACATAAATTTTCATTTTTTTCTTGTTTTCACAGTATCCTATTTCCACAAATATTTAAATAATATCAAACAATATAATATCTTTACAGGATTTAGTCAGCTGAAAATTTAACATGTTCTATTTTGTAAATATTAACAATAAATAATATATAGACTCGGACAAGCTGGCGTGAATTAAATTAACAAAGACCTTAAAAATACACCGTGTCGAACCCGGTCCCTCTCGCATTCGCGGCGATAGGATTATCCACTAGACCACAGGGACTGTGTTTACATGAACACCAGAAGAACAAGCACTTATATATACAAAGCCTTTGTTGAGAGTCTCTAGCAGCCGAAATACATGTAGTAAATATTAACAATTTATTTTGAACACGGTGTTAAACAAGGAACATATTCCATTTATAAATATATACACAGACGTGTGTTCTAGATATAGAACGCATCCGTGAACACCGGACACGTTCTAGAACACATGGTGTTCCAAAACTGGTACAAAAAAAGGTGTTAAGAGAGGTGTTCCTTGTTTAACACCATGTTCAAAATAGAACATGTTAAATTTTCAGCTGACAAATAAGATACTGTTAAAAACAAGAAAAACTGAAAATATGTGTAAATATTTCCAATAAAAAAGTTTTAAATCTTGAACACCTTTTGGTCTTAATAATCAGAACGCCTTTTTAGTAAATGGTCGACCTGCAGTTGTTATACTCTTAACAATTTGCTAACCCATACAAGCAGAAGAAAATGTATAGTCAAGTAAATAGCATTATGTTCCCAATCCCTTAACACTTTGGGACCTGTGATTTTGACATTTTGCCAGTAATAAATCATCTAAGATTTTGTCAACCGCTGCTGACTATGTGGTCCACTTTCAGGGTTATGAAGGTTAGTTTATGACCATGGGCATAATCTGTCCTTTGCAGTCTTTTAATTGGACCACATGGAAAATAAACGCATCGGTAGATGATTTACTACCGGCGAATGTCAAATGACAGGTCCAAAAGTGTTAAGGGAGTGGGAACATAATGGTTATCTATACAAACTTCTACTAATTGACCTCTTGCTTTATATGTGTCATTGTGGTATATAGTTGTTATTTAATTGGCTCATTGTTATGTATTTTTCTGGTAGAACAAAATATGTTTTGCCTCGTAACGGAAAAATACACATTGGACCTTGTGATATAGTTTGTATTATATAATGATAGGACAGATTACAGCCATGTTTTTATTATCACATGACTGAACATTGATTGTGTGATATCATTATATAAAACAAAATATTTCACGTTTTTTGTTTGTGCAATAGTAAAACCTATATCATATCCAAATTGGAGCTTGTGATATAGTTTGTATTATATGTGACGTGATCAAGCAAAATGAGACACATGTCGGCAGTTTTCGATTTTAATATTTGTCCATCATTTAAAACCAGGTAAAAAATGCTACACAGTATGGTCCTAACCCCACTAAAATCCAATTTCTAGTTTTTAAGTTACAAACAATTTACCAACTGAGAAAACAGAGTAAAACATAAGAATGTATATGAAATTTAAAAGACCTTAAATTTCACAATGCACTGATCAAACAAAATCCGACTCGATCCAGGGAGCAAAATATCATGGTGGTATTTAAGGTAGACTTTTATGGTTCATCATATGGATTCAATTGATTAAAGGTATATTATGTGGTCTTTCCAGGGACCGCCCTCAACATCGAAAAAAAAATTGAAAGCAGATTTTCTTGCAGATTTACATTTCTGATCATAAATTGTACATACATTCCAAGTTACAGGGCGATACGATTCTAAATTACTTCAAAATCATGGTTTTAGAGTGAAATAAACAACTGTCGGGTTAACACGACAGTTTATATTTTCACTCTAAATTCACTCTAAAACCATGATTTTTAGGTAATTAGGAATCGTATCGCTCTGTAACTTGTAAAGTATGTACGATTTATGATCAGAAATGTAAATCTGCAAGAAAATCTGCTTTCTAAAAAAAAATCATGAATAGAGGGCGCTCTCTGGAAAAGATCACATAATATGCCTTTAAGGCATTGTTACATTTTTCCTAGTTGCTACCTAAAAACCAGCATGGGATTTAGTCTTATCTAACATTACATTTTATCATTTTAATTCAGAGAGGTCAAAATATGGCCCTCAGAAGAAAAAAATTACGTTTGCATAAGTTGCTCACTCAAAGTATGCCGTCAGTTGTTATACACATGGTCCACTGAAGGTCGTATATTGGGCAATAAGAAAAATATCTTTCAGCCAGACACGCTGCTTGGTTGGGTAAATAATATCATATTATTTTTTTTCTATTGATTTTTATTTTTTAAACTTGCAACACAATACTTACATTTACAGATACAGAAAAGTACAAAAATACAGAGTAATACAAATGCATATATCCTAATACGCTAAATAGTCATATGTATCCAAATGCGGCCCTTGATGATATACAAACATAAAATGTTTCCAATATGAAACATGGTGGTATACAATCACTCTAATATGTTTCCAAATGTGAATACAACATAGCGAATACAAACACAGTGAAATCCATCGGAAGCGGAAAACATGGTGTTACTTTAGATGGTTTGGGAGTATATCCCATTTCTGCATATGAATATCAAGTTTAGACCTTCTTTGTGCGCATTCATACTCTAATTTGATCGTATCTTTCATCATATTATTTTTAAAGGCATGTATTGATGGATTTGAAATTTGACATCGACTAATATATATATGTCTTCTGGCAATGAGTAATACCTGATTAATAATAATGCGGTGGGAAATCTTTTTGTCATATACACCGTATTTTGTTAAACATAGATAATGTTGGTATAAATTTGAATAAAGCTTGCAGCTCGTTCCAGAAAGAGTTTGTAACCTTACAATCATTGAAAAGATGGTGGATGGTTTCTTCACTCTGGTTACAGAGGTTACAATGATCATCGTTAACAATTTTCACCTTCAAAAGCCGTTCAATTGGTTGGCAATATATTATGTGTGATTTTGTATTGAAACCACCTTAGTTTAGAGTCCAAGGTAGTTTTGTATGGCATAATAAAGATATCATATTAATGCAATCTCATAATAATACCTCTAGGCCTAACTATATCAGATTTGATTTTTTCGTTGCATAAAAGGTATATTGGGCCATAAGAAAAATAATCTTTCAGCCCGACACGCTGCTTGGTTGTGTAAATAATATAATAATTCAATCTCATAATATTATAATAATAACTCTAAATATCAGATTTGATTTTGTCCAATGATACAAAACAACACGTTAAACTTTAAATGAACGAATTTTTTTAATTCACCAACTAAATATCTCATTGTTTAAAGGTATATGTTCCGATCACTTTTTTGGGGCTATGATTTTTTTTTCACATCAAGATATTTTGATATCGGAAGAATCCCCATATTTTTATCATTATGTCTGTAAAATCTTAGGGGCCAGATATGTTCCATTTCGAAATTATAGGCTAAAATGTGGTAAATTATTGTCAAAGGTGGCTAACCACCAACCAGTTTGTGTACAACTCAATGGGCAAATGTTTTGTGACCTTGTGCTTCTAAAAATAGAACCATTGGAGTTATGCAACTCAAACTTTGGAATGCGACAATTTTAGGGATAACCTTTCATGTAAAATACAAAACATCAAGTTGAAAATCGGGCCAGCAATCGGAACATCTACCTTTAACAACTGTTTTCAACATGCATTTGTTCTGTTCTAATGCTTCAAACAAACTTCATTCAGAGTCGCATAACACTTTCCACGCCGCTATTAGTTTTACTAGTATTAGGCCTATACAAAACAGATTTTTCAGAAACCTTTCCCAATTTTCAAAGTCTTTCTCAAGGATTACTGAACCAATACTAGGCATGCTTGAACTTATGTCAATGCAATTCTCATGGTGATTCCAAATACGTTAATGAAATTCAATAATTTTGACAGTTTTTGAAACAATTTGGACATTTTGGAATGTCGTTTGCAGACACATGCAGCGTGGAAAATGTTAAAACCACATCATAACATCACTAAATTGTCCAAACAATCAACCCACAACCACAACACATTGAAATAATAATGCACCATTTTGCATACAAACTTCCTCGTCGGCGGCCGAACTATTTTAATGGTACAGTTCCTTTTCAAGGGAATTTTTATATTCATCGCATTTGGGCATCTGTACGTACGCGCTAATAATAGGGGGCGGGTTCACGTAAGCTATACGGTATTATAATACGGGGCGTTATGCAAGAAATACCCACACATGGGAATGATTTTGTGCTGGGAAATGCTATTGCCAATACCGATACCGTTTCGCGAAAATCACAACAATCAAAAAACCTTTCAAATCAGACGATTTTGAGGTTGAAAACCCCTCAATATGCCGAGTACCAAAACACGAACTACCACGAGTTGGATGTGGACCGCGCGATGGTGTGCGATTAATAACGCATACAAATCGGCGAGTTGAGCTAACGACGCACGCGTAACAACGCATCTGCGTACGCCAGCAACCATCACCAACGTCAGCGCGTTTCATCAACACAAACGTCAGACGCCGCTGTATCTTTCATCGAAAGTGCCGCACAGTTTAATTTCCTAGTGAAATTGTTAGTCTATTTATCGATATTTCGATTGATTTAAAAACCGTTTTCAGTAAACTTTTCGTTTCGTTTAGTGCTGTATAACATCTCGAGGAAAAATGTAAGTAGTAGCCTTAATATCATTAAAGTGTAGTGTTTAAGGGTGTGTGGGGTCTGAGCGGCGCATTTTTGGAATCAGCAGTTTGAGTTTGGTCGCTGGGCCCTTGGCCCAGTTCCCGTCCGGACCCTGGCAATTCCCCATCCGATCTCCAAAGGAGGCCAGGAGGTCGACCCAACCTTCTATAAAAATGGCATGGTTGTGGGATGATTTAATTCCCTATTTTTTTTATTGAAACTTGCTGTAAAGTCTTGTCCAGATTGAGTGGCCAGTGCCTGCAGTTGCAGGCGCGTATCATAGCCGGCCATTTTTCCTGGTCATGGGTGGCAAAATAAAATTTTCGCCGCCGGTGGGAACAAAATTTGGGTGAGCAATATGACGCTGGTGTGTTGTCAATAGCAGTGGCGGATCCAGGATTGAAATTTACGGGGGACTGACACCAACAAAAATCGTAAAAGGGCCCCAATTTTTTTTGCCGTCAGCTCGTGAAATTCTGCTAAGTGGGGTGGGGGGGGGGGGGGGGGGGGGGGGGGGGGGGGGGGGGGGGTAGCGATGTGGTTGTCCCAAAGTCCCAAAACCGGCAAAAAAAATCGCAGGGTACAAGTGGCAAACCACCGGAACCTACCTATGTCTCTGAAAAAGGTAAAGTGGTACACAAAAAAGGTATATTGTCAAATTTTACGGGGGGCGCGTACACAAAAAAGGTATATTGTAAAATTTTACGGGGGGCGCGCGCCCCCAAAGCCCCCCCTGTATCCGCCACTGAATAGTGTGTTTCTCATGGGAAGAGTTAAATGAATAAATAATCCTAATTAATAGCGGCACCAGCATAATGTTTTGTAGGAGGGGGAGGGGAAAGACGCGCCCTCAAAAATGGCTCTTATCTTAATGTCGAAATTGGGGGGGGGGGGGGGGGGGGGGGGGGGTAGCGATGTGGTTGTCCCAAAGTCCCAAAACCGGCAAAAAAAATCGCAGGGTACAAGTGGCAAACCACCGGAACCTACCTATGTCTCTGAAAAAGGTAAAGTGGTACACAAAAAAGGTATATTGTCAAATTTTACGGGGGGCGCGTACACAAAAAAGGTATATTGTAAAATTTTACGGGGGGCGCGCGCCCCCAAAGCCCCCCCTGTATCCGCCACTGAATAGTGTGTTTCTCATGGGAAGAGTTAAATGAATAAATAATCCTAATTAATAGCGGCACCAGCATAATGTTTTGTAGGAGGGGGAGGGGAAAGACGCGCCCTCAAAAATGGCTCTTATCTTAATGTCGAAATTGTGCTTGAAATTAGCTTAATATATTCTAATTTCGTAAGATATCAACATAATCAAAATTATAATGTAAAGTCAACATTTTTCGATTGTTAGGGGGAATTGGGTGTATGTGGCTTGATCTAACTGGGGAAAGGGATTCCAAATATGATAATTTTTCACCTAAAAATTTCGTAAAAGGTTGCCCCAAATTTGTTCGCCCCCCCTATCTGACGGGCCTGATTACACAAACAATTCCCGATCAGGTGGTTTAATGTTAGCTAATTTAAAATCAGCAATCGGTATCAAAACTCTTAGATTATATACAAATTACACTGGGAAATTTCCTTTCCCGAAATTTGAGACCTCATTTATGAACATCGAGGGGATACTTTTAAAGGGCCTCGAAGTAGTGTTGAAGAATTTTGTTAAAAATATAATTTACTTCAGAATTCAAGATGAACATTAATAACGGTCATTTTTACCGTTGCCACTCACGAAAACACAAATGCAGCCTTTATACCCAACATATATTTATATTATGACTGTTTTATAGACCTCTATCTGGGGAGCACACATGGTTTTAAAACACATGTGACCTTCCACTCTAAATCAAGGTCAAGGTCAATCAACCACCCAAGATGGTATATAACGTACTCCCTGTGTCATCCTGGACCGGAACTGGAAGACTCTTATGCTCCGCATAGTGTGAAATTCTGATCTACAGCCGTAGATCAGAATATTTGAAATGATGATTTGTTGTACAAAGAGGGCTGATTTTTCTGAATCCTTACATGTGTAAGTTCATACATATGTAATGTACAAATCCCAGTTTTTATCAAAATTGAGGGCGCAGCCTCCAGCACATCTCTTCGTGTCCCTTTAAGTAAACAAGACCATGCCGAGAACTAAGTTGCAGTAAATATATTTTTTATTGGATATCATTGCCTAGTCAGTGCTCAGCAGTGACAATGTGTATGAAATGAATCATAGCTAACCATTCTTCCATTACACCTAACACAATAAGTTCTTGACCAGATGCTTTAATGTTTGCTATCTAAAACTTGATATCTAAGATACATTAAACGTGCGAATTTCTCCACACAGTTTGAAACCTCATTCACAAAAATCGTGGATACTTTTGTAAATTCGAACTCTAGAACCTTTCCTTTTATTTAAGACAAGAGAACCTCTTTTAACTTTTGGATTAGAGAACCCTTTACCAGTTTTCGGACTATACAACCTTTAAGAATATTCGGATTAAAGAACCTTTTTAATATTCGCACTATAGAACCTTTTTTATTTTCGGATAGCGAACCTTTTTTACCATTGAAAATATTCGGATTAAAGAACCTTCTTTAATATTCATACTTTTTTAGAATTTTTTTAATTTTCGGAATAGAGAACCTTCGTAATAAAGAACCTTTTTTCGGATTAAAAGAACGTTTTATCTGATTCGGACAAATGGTGAATTTACATGCGTCGTACTGCCCAGGTCAATTTTTTTCAAAATCCCAGTTGATCCCAGTTGAAAAGTGGGCCATTTTCCGTGACGAAACAACTGGTTTGAACTGTGTTCAACTGTGTTTTAACTGATAGTACAACTTGATTTTAAACTCAAGTTTAAAAACCTAGTTGAAAGTGGGCCATTTGCCGTCATGGAACCAAATGGTTTAACTGGATTTTCGACTGTGTTGAACGGGGTTTTCAACTGGTTTCAACTGGAACTGTTCAACTGGGATCAACTGGAATTTCGATCTGGGATACCGGATAGAACCTTCATATAGGCGTCGGTTTATCATGTTTATAGACTCGTCGGACTATCGAGCGGTTCCACGCTCAGCAGTGACAATTTGTGTGAAAAGAATCACAGCTCATCACCATACATTCATCATGTTCATCATGCCTGACCGGTTTCGATAGCACATAGTGTTCAATACAAACATCCCATGACTTCCCAAGCATCATAACGTATACTGATTCAAATTAGCTAACTTTTTGTGTTAGGATACGGTATCAATATATAAAGGAGTAGTAAAGTGTACTCTGTATAGTACATTTTACTGATTATAATTGAACATCGACACGAGGAGCAGGACCCTTGACCCATGGCTAGTCCGCCAAGAAGGACACTGCCAGTGAACCTAACCCGGAACCTAAGGGCGAACAGACTCACTCTCCGCCCGCCCTTGGCTAACTTGTGAATATCCTCCTTGATCATGTTGATAAACTATCCACGGGCACGTACAAAAACCCACGCAAGATAACAGTAGTAAACAAGTTATGTGCTAGTGTTTCAAATTTGTACGCGTTTTGCGCGATAGATTTATTTACAGATTCTAGGATCTAAGTTCACCACGCTCCTTCCTGTTTCAAATCATCCTTCGCCAATGACAAGCTTATTGTTTGTTTTAACAGGTCTCGTCTCTTAGGATGTTCGAGTTGTTTCGGAGGAGGGATGGAAAGAGAAGAAGGAAGCTCGGTAGATGGAGTTGGAGGATGGGTCGGAGGAGCAGGTTGTGACGTTGCAGGAGGAGCAAGAGGAGGGGAAGGCGTTGCAGACCCGATGCCGACTGATGAATTAGTGGAGAAAACTATCGCCACACTCATCAGAGCGGGAGTGGTGACGACATTCCGGCGTACAGTGCAACGTCTGAATCGGTTCTGTGGTTTATTCATGGGAGTATTCCAAAAGAGTAATGATCGTGTTGAAGTCTTCGTGCCGCCATCACCAGATTCCCTAAGAAGGTAAAGACTTGTCAGTTCATAGGCCTTTCTAAGAGATGTTCATAACCAATATACGTAAGCCTATATATACTTTCTCTCATTAGAGCCGTTTCTATCTAATTCCCCACCTTCAAGATGTTCTATAGGGCAATGTCAATGAGCTTGGTGGGAAATCACATGACCTGACCTTCTTTTTCCCCGCGTTGTGCTTTTTGCCTTCTCTCTTATTTCAAAATGTCAACAATCGGATAAAGTGAAAAGGGAGATGGGCGAGTATTGCAGACGTTATTTCAGGTAAGCTCGCCGTAACAAAAACAGGTGCTCTTAAAAATGTAAATTTTCATCCAGGTCTGGAATACTTGTTGTGGGACCCATGACTTTCAGACTACTAACAGAAACCGATTTTTTGTTCTGGTTATATTTGCAGTGTAAATGGCAGTAATCATGGAGGAAGAGGTTCAGGGAGAGTTACAGACGCCTTTGCCATGGTTATACCCCCGGTTATACCTAACCAGAGAGGAGGAAGTGTGGGTACAGTAGACCAGCGTAATCACGGTTACGTAGTGCAAGATTTGTTGATAGAAGATATGGAGGATAACGATGAGCACGCAGATCCCATACTGAAGAAGATGGAATCTCCGGTGGGTGGCAGAAACGTCGCTGTGCAGAGTAGGAAGACGGAATCCCGCCCGGAAGACAAACCCGTCAGACAGAAGATTGAATCTCTTGAAGACCGAAACGTCAAGCCGAAGAAGACGGCATCCGCAGGAAACCGTAATGTCATGAAGAGGAAGAAGACATCTAAGAGAGAGGGAAACAACACCACAATGCAGTCCATAATCTCGAAATGGCAACGCGAAAATATTGAAGAGAATCAGGATCACAAGAGTGATCAGATTCGTGAAGAAAAGAAAACGACCCGGAAGTTGTCAAAGGCCATGGAGATGCTGATAATCGAGAATATCGAAGATGTTGGCGAGCTCAAAGTTGAAGACGTTGGAGAGACGGATGACCTCAAAGTTGAGGATGTTGGAGAGATGGATGAGCTTAAAGTTGAGGATGTTGGAGAGACGGACGACCTCAAAGTTGAGGATGTTGGAGAGGCGGATGAGCTCAAAGTAGAGGATGCTGAGGTTGATAAGTTCAAGGTCGAAGTTAAGGAAACATCTGCGAAAGATGAGGAGGATCAGCAGGAGGAGAGCGTGGGTGGGGATAAAGATCTGAGTGATGGCAACGTGGTGACTGATGAAGATGGTGACTTGGAGACGGAGGAAGATACGACCGATGACGACATAAAAGATGAAGGACGCCACCAAGATAAGATGTTGTCCAGGTACAAAGGCATTTACGGCCGTATCAGCCCGCATGATCTAGTTCCAGTCATGGCCGGTGGATGCCAGATCCAAATTGGAAGAGGTCAACACGGAGTGGTGAAACTTTGCCGCTTTTTCGGAAAATTGGTCGTCGAGAAGACGCTGATTGGAAGCGATGGTAAGTATCATTAGTAGTAGGCCATACTGGTGTTGGTATCATGAGCTGCATAATACTTTCAGTTAGTTACATACGGTAGTTGTGCCAGAAACCCACTTCCCAATTTATAACGTTCTTTGTGATGATTTGGGCCGAATTTCATCCAACGCCCCTACCCCATGCATTACAATGTTTGTCCCTTGTCATAAGTTTTTCCTCCCGCTGTCAGATTGATAGATAAATGGGAGAATCCGTGATTCAAATAACGTGATTGCTTCTCTATATATCCTCCCTTCTTTTCAACATTTCAAGTTCACACCACTTTAGGACTGACCTAACAATCTTTAAACATTTCATCGACAGATATCACAGACGAAGAGCTGGAGATGCGTTTATTATGGGAGACCGAAGCCCTATTTGCCGTGAGTCACTTGAAAGGCTTTCCCGTGTACTACGGGACTGTGATACGTTCACCAAAGCGATCATTCGTCATGGAGTACTTGGGTGATCCAGAACTGATGAAGCCCTGGACATTATTGGATGCTCGCGATAACAGAGGCCCACTTATATCCAACGATGAGTTATTGAAGGTAATTATCATAAACCAACAGTGATTTAAAGATTCTATCTTTTCGTCACACTACATACACTCTATATAGCTAGTGCAACCCCGATGAATAGATATGAGTGTGGAACAGTAAGTTCTGTCACCAAAGGCATCCCTAGCTACACCATGGCAATAGTGTCTTTATTGTATTGTATCATCCTCTTTATCACATACTTAGCTCCATCTTATGTCAATTTGGTAGGGCTATAATATCCTGCATAGAAGTTGCCATGCCAATTTCTGCAGCAACTTATCGAACCTGTGAAATGGAGCCTACACAAAGACGGTATCGAATCCTGCGGCATCACGAGACAATGCAAGTCCTCACATAAGCTTGCCTCATCTAAAGTGCTCAACAACAAAAAAGTCGTACACTTTGTTTTGGTCATTTAAACATGTTAAAGTAACTTTCGATATTTTTTACCAAACAGGCTAGATAGACATTTGGATGAATCTTTTCGGCACATTTTGATACCAAACATAACACCTAAGAACGGGTCAAACTCGCTAGTCATAAGGGTCGCTAGTCATAAGGGTCACTAGTCATAAGGGTCGCTAGTCAAGGGATTTTTATGGAAAGGAGACACGGCTGCATTGTGTGATCGATTGCCCGCCGGTCAATCCTGGTTATAACAGTGTCACACACGAGGTGAACCTCACACACACCCCTTTTCCTCCCGCGTAGGTTATTGAAAATGTGACTTTTGAAAAGTGACTAATTTTCTTTAAATGGCGCTAATCATGGTTTATCTTTGTTGCTAGGTGTTATGTATGGTATCAAAATGTGCCTAAAAGATTCATCAAAATGTCTATCCCGCCTGTTTGGTAAAAAAATAATCGGAAAATACTTTAAATGACCTAAACAAAGTGTACGACTTTCTTTTGTTGAGCACTTTATTATAGCCAAAGCTGTACATTGAGAAATGAGACAATCCATACTGTGGAGTACCACCAATGCAAGTGGAGGATAAGGATGCAATGGCGTCGGCCTAATATACCTCAAAGGAAGCGTCTTCAAGGGAATATGGCGTTGAAATTGCATGGCCGTCTTCAGAAACATGGGCCAAGTGACAACACTTTTTGATCCGCCCTGGCGCCCTCGTACACGCCTATAAACATGATAAGCCCAAACCCGAATGGCTTGAACCAGTAGCTGATACGATGACGGTTAGATCATATGCCAGGGGGCAGACATAACCAATGACAGAGAGGTCAAAATGAGCCACAAATTAGACTGGGTTTACATATTTTAGCAGCCCCCAAACCTGCAGTAGAGCATTATGAATAACATGAATTCTTAAACAGCTAAGAAAGTTTAAGCACTTTCTTCTAAAAACAATATACATTTATTCTGTAATTAGAGAATAAAGGTATTGTTTTTAGACCGTACCCGTGTTATATTGTCTGACATAAATGCGGACGATAGTATTATTTTAAGTAGAACAACGACGCCGCATGCGGAGTTGTTCTACGCAAAAATTAATACAATGTCAGACAATATAACACGGGTACGGTCTAACAACAATACCTTTATTCTCATTCTTAAACAATCATACTTATGACATTTATCAAAGAAATAAGTACATTTTATAGTCCACATTTGACAACTTTTACCCCTGCTAGGATCGAATAACCCACAAACATTCCATCCAATCCCATGCGATACACCATGCGTAAGCATCGCGGCGCCAGCATAAACGCAGGAAAAGGCGCCAAAGACGCACTGCAGAAGTGCGCGTTATGGAGCAAATGCACGCATTGTGAAGGTCGGACGCACTGTTAAAACTTAGGCCCCACCTCCCCGTGTTCAATTGTCTTATCTAAATGGCGCCGATTTCTCTGAGAACCAATGAGATTGCTTAAACTTTCTAAGAATAATGAATAATGAATATACATTGTTTGTTGGACACAGGTACTGCAAGACATTGTGGCGGCTCTTCGTGCCCAACAGATGGCTGGATATTTACATTGTGACATCAAACTTGAAAACTGTGTCGTTTATGAGGAGACCGACGGCTCATACAGCGGGAAACTGATTCATTTTGGAATGGCCGTAGAGATTGGATCTCGACCCAACTCTGCTGCTTTTGCTTACAACCCAAAACTAGACTCCGGAGACGAAGAGCAACTACGCAAGTATCCCCGGACTGCCCCGGAGATATTGCGTCATAAGATCGGTGATAATCCTGCTACCGAGATGTACGCGCTGGGCTACATGTTGAGACAGCTAGGATTGGTGTTTGACATTGAAAACCTGGACAGAATCGGTATAGTCTGCCAGTTGAGAATGCCCAAGCATCGGCCCACTCTGGATATGATCAGAATCGCGCTGCATAACATCCGGGAACTCGAGGTCAGTATAAATACTAAAAGAATAAACAGTCCCTAACTGGTTAAACTGGCTGCAAAACGGCCACAACACATGATTTAGAGATGGTATAGACCAAGCAAGCGTGTGCAACCTGCGGCCCGCAAAGCAATCCTAAAATTCCCATTGATGCGGCCCGTTTTAACCGGAACTTCCTAGTTTTACACAAATGGCAGATTGACGTAGTGGTGTACTCCCCTAGAATTAGTAGGGTGATGCGCTGTATTAAGTAAATATAACTCAAGGCGTGATTGGTGATAAAATCCCTGGTTAAAATGGCGCTGTGCAGCAGCAACAGCGAGTAAAAAGAGGAAATTACACGAAGAGAAGCGGGTATTCCATGAGCAATGGATTCCCCTCTCCTCCTCCGGATGTGTTTTGGAATGTTTGACAATCACTGCGGCCCGTGAATAGTTCTCAAAATCACAATGCGGCCCGTGTGGTAGAAAAGGTTGCACATGCTTGGTCACTATAGACCAACCGTTTATTACCTTGGAACAGTATGGACCTCGGTTAACGTAGCAACGTCTTCTTATGACAATATAACCTTGTAGGTACAATAGCGACAATCAGGCTTTCAAAGTATGCCTAAACTGAAGCAGAACTTACTAGTACCCCAACCGCTATTACGAGAATCTGAGGGCCTTAGCCGCCCCTGAGGTGTGTGTGGGTGTGTGTGGGGCGTCTTCCCTACACCTTTGATCCCAGCGCCAACTCATGAGTTGTATGGAGCCCCTTGATACATATATCCAGCAAAGGTAAGGGTCATTTGTAAAAGCTTGTCACCCCAATCATGAAAAAGGAGTCTCTAGGTGACAGATTATCAACATTACCATACGGGGACGTTTCAGTGAACATTGTGCACAAAAAAAGGTTTTAAATGAATATGCGTATTCTTTTAAGAATACCCGTTTTTTGAGACGACGAATACTATTACATTAATTTGAAGTTAGTCCTACAATCGAAGACGACTAGCTAATAATACTAAGTTGTGCTATACTTTTGTTGTTAATACAGGATGAGGCGTCGGAATATAACGGATGTGAGGAGAAACGATATTATCACAGAGTGGTTACGTATTAGATAACCACTCTCCCCCTCCCCAAGAGAAGAGTAAATATGTAAAAAAGCGAAAATAGAAAAAAAGAAAAAAAGAAAAGAAAGTATAAAATCATAAAAACTCTAAAAAAATAAAATAAATGAAAATACAAAAAAACAAACAACAACAACTATAGATATGCCTATATTTGTGTGCGGTCAAAATCCGAGTACTATAAAGGGAATTTGATAAAAGCACAAAGGCCACACACTTCTCTTTTACTACAACGAGGAACTGATCAAAATTGTTTCGATTTTCTTGATATTTCTCTTCTCTTACTTGTCACCCCCTCAATTCCCCCGAATCTGAGAATCTACACAGCTGCACAGTGCCGTGGGCAAGGGAACCTACATCATGGCTCATGAGTTAACCAAGCCACCCATTAAACCAGATAAAAAACCAGCCATGAATTGGTATCCATGGACATGCTGGAGAAGATGATAAGACGTTTGGGATATATAGAATAATCAACTCAAATCAGGTACGATTAATTTCGGGATCAAAGTTTGGTTTATAAAGATACCGGATTAGCAGTCAAGTTTAATGTGACCTACTCCCAGTTTTGCTTTATAGAAGCAATATCCAACATATTTGTAGGTTGTCCCGTGTTTGAGTATGACATTTCAATTAATCTTGGACCTGTCGCTCAATCTATAAAGGAAGTTATGTGATTTAATGTTTAACCATGTTAATTAATGACTCTCACGTATTGTGTCTTTCAGGTGTTTCTATGAGTCAGCCAGCATCCGTGGCTTACACGTGAATATCACATGTACATCATTGATTCAAGACTACGCCAGGGAAATAGTGAAAAGCGTGTAATTCCTGTTGCAATTTTGAATAGACCGTGTGATAATGGGATGACAAACTAACAACCTCGACCGGAGTGGGGGATAATCAGATGCATTCCATGAATTAATGATGGAAGGCCAACTCCTCACCTCCCCAGTTATCTGAAATCTGCACAGTGCGGTGGACAAGGGCAAACCACCATGGCTCACGAGGCTAACCAAGCCACCCATTAAACAAGATAAAAAAACAGCCATGACTTGGTATTCACGGAGCAGATTACAAGACTATTAGGAGAATAATCAACTCAAACCAGGTACGATTAAGTTCTGGATCAATTTTGTTTTAGCAGATACAAGCAATCATGTCACATTACATCTTCATTACATTGGTCAACCACTGCGTACTTTTTGGAGGGTTTTTTAAAATTCTCCCTGCAACTATATCATTTGCCCTGCATGACTTTGATGAGTCACTACGTTTCTTTTAGTCCAGTGTAGCCTATCATACGAACATGTAAAGTGACATGATTACTATACAAGTGCTGTTCTTCATAATACAAATCAAAACCGTATTGCAAATCCCTCTGACTGAGAGTTCATATCACTAAGTCATACGCAAAAATACCCCTTACCCAAAGATTAATGTCATTAAGTTTGGTTCAAGTCTGACTTTTCATATGGGGTTTGAATTTTGACCCCGTATTTTTAAGATTTTTGATGTGTATACACGAATAAAAAATATAGAAATTACAGTCAATGTGAGGACTTTATTATGTATATCACCATACATGTGAGGACTTTGAACGTTATGGGTATTGACGTCTAAGAGAGTACCCTTACTACCTTAGGGGGTGAGGACTGTTGTATGTGTTTTTATGCAAGAAAAATGTGAGGTATCGAAAATAGTCCTCGCAATTTTTTTCCGATCTCACTTTCTGTGTAGAGTAGGGGTGAGTGTACTCAGATACATTTGTACGTACGCCAGACACATCGGATGACATTATCCTCTCTGGTTTTTAAATATCGGGATAAAAATGGCATTTCCAGCCTATTGCAGGGGTTATATGAATATTCTCGGTTTTCTGAATTCCATCATATGGAGCCACACATCTATTTTGTGATTGATGTACTAAATTTATACACTGAAACTGTCATTTCAACAGTCCCTGAACTGTCTCTCAATCTATATAAATCAATGTGTTAGTCCCTGTTTAATAATCTCTTCTTTTTGTCTTGCAGGTGTCCCTGTAAGTCAGCCAGCATATGCAGACACCGTGGCCTTCATTAAAATCTAGCAGCACCAATGATTCAAGTCTACGCCCAGGAAATATAAAACGCTCATCCACGACGCCTAATATTAGATGGAGCGTACATGCAATTTCTCTGTTGGGTGTAATACTTTGTGAGAGAAGGTTAAATCAGTAACCTCGAAAATGGGATTAATCGGACACATTCACCTAATTATTGGCAGGTGGAAGGCCTATCGAACCGAAGCTCAACTGTTGGAGTGAAATGATGTCCAGCCATTGACCAACCGTGTGTGTCGATGGGCGATGATTCCAACAAACGATCTGACGATGGCAAGTTTGTTGGGTATTAAGCAAATTGGCTTAAGACCACATTATCAGTTTCCTTCATGTCTAGGAAGCATGGAACATTCATCAGGGCCGGGCCGAACCTTGTGCCGGATAACGAGACTGGAGTGCCGCGGGTGCCAGATACAGAACTTGAGTGCAATACTAGCGCTGACTAAAGGGGCGGAGTGCCGAATCCGGTGCCGAATAACTGTGCTGGAGTGCTGAACCCGGTACCACATAACAGTACTGGAGTGCAGAACCTCTGCCGAAACGGGACTGGAGTGTCACTGCAGAATATCGGTGCTGGAGAGCTGAACCCGGTACCACATAACAGTACTGGAGTGCCGAACCTCTGCCGAAACGGGACTGGAGTGCCACTGCAGAATAACGGGGCTGGGGTGCGCGCCGAACCTCTACTGAATCACGGGGCTGGAGTGTCACTGCAGAATAACGGGGCTGGAGTGCCGAACCCGATGATCCCCAATACGGGGTGAGGTGCTGAATTACAGAGCCTGGTCCGAATAACATATAGAGACACATAATAAGCAACACTTTCAATGATTTATCCGGTATCATTCCTCACACAAACTCTTGTTGGAGCCATAGAATTTTAGCTCTATGCAGACTGCTCTATGAAGGATCTACTTGGTTAAACCCAGTTGGAAGGACGCCGCCAATCAAAGGCTGCAAACCAATCTAAAGTTATGACCGAACATTACAATGGATTTGAATATAGCCAATCCGAAATCAAACAACTCGAAATAATAAATAAATAGTGTAAGTATTGAGTTTGATAGGGCGGTGTGGGGTCAATCTTGAACTACTAACCTCTGGCATGGGCGAAACATATCTGCAAGTTAATAGTTGACCTTTGACCTTACTATCACGCAATACCTTGTAAAACACTTCTTTCGCGCGAGAAAAATATTCGTAAGTGTGTTGCAATGTATTGGGACTTGTGTGATGAAAGCACCACGTTTAAAATGTAAAGAAGGTAAAGAATTAAATGAGGAACACAATTTCACGTTTAAAATGTAAAGAAGGTAAAGAAATAAACGAAGAACACAATTTCAATTAGTAAATAGTAATTCAATAACGGAAAAATAACACCGTTTGCAAGATTACTTTAAGGAGTTCAGAACCAGTTATAAACTCACTTAGTTAACCAAATTATAAAATGGTCTTCCCCACGTTTTCCCCTAACGTGCTCCATATCGGAGGCTTAGCCTTCTAAACTAGCGAGTGTGATCATCAAAGTAAATAATTAAAGGTAGATGACCCGATCACATTTTCGTAACACAGAATTATTTCAAACATACGGAGATTTTCATATCATATGAAAGCTCGTATTTCTCTCATCATCATACTGAAATTTGACGGCCTAAATCGGTATAATTATTGAGAAATCGATGAAATAACGTCGAATTACCGCAAATGGTGGTAATCACCGATATAGTTTGTGTACTACTCAATGGGTACAGTTCACAGCATCTTGTGCGTCTAAAATAAGAACCATTAGAGCTATGCAACTCAAACTTTGGAACACGACTTTTTTAAGGATGACCTTTCATGTAGAATAGAAAACTTCAAGTTGAAAATCGGAACATCTACCTTTAATTGAAAAGTTACCCTTGTACACATTACAGGGTGTGGTCATAAATGTTGAATCATCAATAAGATTGACACCTGCTAAAGTCTAAACAAAAGGAGTTACATTATACTAGTTAAATATATTAGTTCAGCGGTAGGCAACATTTAGTGACAACCATGATGTCTAAAACAAAGGGAGTTAATGAGGTGACGGTCTGTTACACATCATTTATCAGCGCGGTGTGTTTGAATAGTTTGTTTAATTCTGGAGGGATGTCCACACCGTATTGAAGTGGTTGAAATTGTCTACGACGTGCCATGCTTCCACCCTCATTATTTACTAATTCGCACGCTCAACCGTAAATAAATTATTTTCTAATTCGCCTTCATTTGGCGCCACAGCTGAAACATAAACATGTATTCATCACCAAACCATGGGGAACACCGGACTCCGCTGAAGAACGACGACGGAAGCACACTATGCTTTCCCTATGGAAAGCATACTCATGTCTAAATAACAATTGTAATAATAATAATAATTGGCAACATACCCACACAGGATCCGAACCTACAAACTCAGTTGTGCACCACTTCTTATCTGTTTTTGATCCACACTGCTTCTCTTCTCTTCTTGTTGTCTCTCTACATTTCCAATATAGCTCATGTTCCATATGTGTTGTATATGACTGAAAAACACTCAAAACACACAAAAAGAAGGTGTTAACACTCGTTGGATTTGAAACAAGACACTATTCAGTAAAAAGTAAAATATAATTGATTTCGTCAATAACAACGAAAATTCAAACCGTCCGCGTCGTTCGAGCGAAAACGGTCAAGTAATTACCATCACATCACTACCCATAATTCCTTCTTCTAATTTCCCGCCACCACTCACATCTGACCACCAATCCCATAATCCCCTCTACATCCCCTTCTTAACACCGCAAATTCGGCTACAATAGAAAATGGCATTATTTACTAATTCGCACGCTCAACCGTAAATAAATTATTTTCTAATTCGCCTTCATTTGGCGCCACAGCTGAAACATAAACATGTATTCATCACCAAACCATGGGGAACACCGGACTCCGCTGAAGAACGACGACGGAAGCACACTATGCTTTCCCTATGTCAATAATAAAGAACGGGCAAGGCGATAAACAATCCCATTATATGATTTGTATTTCCAGACAAGCATCATCATGTCCCAAGGTAGACGACAATGACGTCGAAAATGAACCATCCATAATATTTATCAATAAATTCATTATCTTGTTATATTACCAAACCCAAATTCATGAGACCTGTTGGTTCTTCTTCTCCTTGTAATAGTCCATACTTCATAAAATGAAGATAATCACACTCTGTGTATCTTGTAAGGTGTAACCAAGGCATACATACAGATACAGACTCGGGATGATACCCGTCTTTCGCATCTTCTCATCTCAATCCATCATCAACATATCTTTCAACTTTAACAGATACTAAGGTATCTACAACAAGCGTATTTATTACCACTATAATTAAACGACATGGTGTCATGTGACGTGAGTCTGTTTCTTATTTAAAATATTGAACCATATCCTGATTCATCTTCTCATGCGAGTTGTGTTTATATCGTAAGCTACTATAACGATATTAGATTTGTCGTATAACATTCTGAATACTTAGTTATAATATGTGTCAATTAGCTGACGAACCTGTGATCAAAGGTATGCAACCTGTCATATTATCATGCAAAAATTACCTGTAATATTATTGTTTGATATGAACAACCCATCCCTGTATAATATAAAGAATACTCAGGTCTGTGTAATTCATTACAAACTAGTATTAGATCCCCTATATAGTATAATTCGATCTCATATTGCATCCTTATTAAGCAGCCAACCGTTCTGGTAACCAATCCGTACATACAATTGCTGTCAATCACTTAACAAAATGGGATTTGCAAAATGCCAAACAACTTGAATTTATGTCTGCGATAATGCAATTAATTAATCACAAAGCTATATATACCAAACAGAATATATAGTTCATTATCATATGTATGTATTTTGTGTATTATCATACGTCAATCATTCTATAGTATTTAGTAACAAATGCTGTATAAAATACTGTTAATTATACATGAAATGGTAAGCTGTCAGACGCTTAAAAACTTTGTATTTTTATTGCAATACTGCACATTTTAAATCACAAAATTATAAATACCAAACGGTTTCCGTTTATCAATATGTAAACATTCATAATCATAAGCCAACTGTTTATATATTCATGAAATGGTAAGCTGTCAGACGCTTAAAAACTTTGTATTTTTATTGCAATACTACACATTTTTAATCACAAAAATATAAATACCAAACAGTTTCCGTTTACCAATATGTAAACATTCATAATCATAAGCCAACTGTTCAAGTGACCAATGCTGTATATAAACAATGTCAATTACTTATTTCACGTGATTCGTAAAATGCCAAATTGCTATGCAATAATACTGCACATTATTCTCAAATCAGTATGAATACCAAACGGTTTCATAAAAGCTCTTCTATTACAAGCAATACTGCGTAATATATCTCTGCTATCACACCAGTGTCCTTCCTGCCGGTCAAACATTTACCATTTATGTAAAGATTCATAATCATAAGCCAATTGTCCCAGCAACCAATGCTGTAAAAATGTATTGCGATACTGCACATTTTTAACCACAAAGCTATAAATATCATCAAACGGTTCGTTTACCAATTATGTAAACAATCATAATCATAAGCCAATTGTTCTATAGTGACCATGCTATATATAAAAGATGTCAATTACTTATTTCACGTAATTCGTAAAATGCCATATTGGTATCTGCATATGCAATAATACTTGCACGCATTATTCTCAGATCAGTATCGGTTTCTTAAAGCTCTTCTATTATAAAGCAATACTGCGTAATAGATCTCTGCTATCAAAACACAAATTTCCCACTGGTCAAACAATAATGTTTCCCTTAGTACCGCGAATAGCCATAATGGCCAAAGGCTATCTGAGATTTTGAGCTAATCTCTAATTGGTCAAAGCTGGACAACAAAATCTTCTATTCAACAATCAGTTAGACACAACCAAGGGGTTTGTGATTTACAAATATATAATAAGGTATTATATACATCTTTCCTCCATAATTACTTACTCCTAAATATCTGAATGAGAATATTGCCAGGAGAACTTATTAAAACATCCAGCACCAGTTCTGAAAATCAGACGACTGTAATTCTATCAGAGACGATCGACCAAAGATCAACATTGCATCAAGGTAAACACCGACAACTTCACTGTTCATTTAAACCATCCATGATTAGGAGTCGAGTGTGACTAATAAGTCTCAAAAGTCATGACGTGATCTGTTAATCTTAAGATCACTGATAATATCTCTTCTTGATATCAGAAATCAAGTGAAGCAAAGAAAGCTGGAACAAACGACGCCATTGCCCGTTTCGTGATTGCCTCTTCTAAGAACTGAGATCTGAACTCCCAGCCAGCTTTTATTCATGTCGTTATTTCAAGAAATCATCGAAACGATAAATGGAACTGTAAACAAACACTAATCACCAATTAGTGTCAACATAAACCGATTAATACGTTTCACGCTTCTCTCACTAATCATGATCCCACAACTTCAAGATTCCTATACGTGAACTGATCAAAGTTAAACTTTGCGTTACTAATTGCCATATCAAGGATCAGCCAACATGTTGCTATTCAATTTATATCTTTCCGCGTCCGAGCCTATTGAAGTACATGTACTTGATCATTCGATCGATTATTTGTCTTGCAAGTTGGTTACTTGGTCTCTTCAATAAACCATCTACACTTTCCATCATTCATCCAATTCTGGAATGTTCGGATCACCATACTCTACGTCCAATTATTAGTCAACCAATGGCGATATCATGTTATGTAAATTACATATTCTACACATATTTTACACATGCGTGACATGTGACTTGATTACCAAAAGAAAATAGTTCAAATAACTCGTTGGTACTCTTTATTTCAACATATCATATCATTATGAAACAAATGATCGTTCACTATGCAGATAAGAGTGCAGTTGATAAAACCACAGAATTATGGATAAAACAAACAAACAAACATATGAAAATTGTCTACAATCCGCACAACAGCAACCTCTGTCAAGCTAACAAACTCTGAAGCAAAATAACCAGCTACTGGAATATCAGCTTTTAAAACAAAGTTATAGTCATATGATCTAAAACGATCTAAAATCAAGGATTGTGATAGCATAGGAACTATGCCTATACCAAGCAGATGAAGAAAGGCGTATTAGTATATATATTATTGTCAATCAGAACATCGAAATTGACTCAAATTTGTCCGTCAAGTCTCACAAAGTGAAAATCATTAAATCATCATCTTAAAAAAGTGTTTTCATAAAACGCCAACTTCAGCCTACATCGTGCGTACTATTGGTATGATCTGCATCAATTTCTTTCGAGAAAACCATACGAAATTAATCTGATAATATCGACCGCCTTGTTCTCCCCCATTCAACACATGATGCACTAAAAATTACTCTGCGAGTCATAGGAAATATGTGTATTTCTGAGCACTGAGACCTGCAAATGCCGGTTAATTAAATGACCA
The DNA here is from genome assembly GCA_035610835.1 of Ophiura sarsii. Taxonomy (NCBI): domain Eukaryota; kingdom Metazoa; phylum Echinodermata; class Ophiuroidea; order Amphilepidida; family Ophiuridae; genus Ophiura; species Ophiura sarsii. The sequence goes on from CM069456.1 coordinate 33,111,073, forward strand.
CAAGCGTGAATATCAATATACACATGTATAAACAATTCTTTCAATAATAACATGAAAATCGAAGGAGGATATTAAAACACTCCGTCAATTATGGTATCCTATAAAATACTAATCGGGAGAATCTGATCTGAACCGATTAATTGTTATTATTTACTCATGTATTTCGGCTGCTAGAGGCTTTCAATTAAAGACTTTGTATACATAATAGCTCGTTCGTCTGGTATCCATGTAAGCACAGTCCCTGTAGCCTAGTGGAGTAACCGATCGCCGCGATAGCGAGAGGGACCGGGTTCGAGGCTGTGTATTTTCAAGGTCTTTGTTAATTTAATTCTCGCCAGTTTGTCCGAGTCTATATATTACCGATTAATAAACTGTCAATATTTAAATCTCAATCATTATTCCTCTTATAGGAATTATGTTATAAGATGAAAACTATGAGAAAAACAACTAAACAGTGGGTTAAACCATATTCTATGGAGAGGTTAAAAATCAATATAAAATCAGTGAGATGAATAATCTCAGATATAAACGCATCCATCCGGATATACATCACAGATAGTCAATGAACTCATGGTAGAACTAAACTGTTGAAGTGGTTAGATCCATGTTAATAGATCGAATTAAATCTAAAGACTGAATGGCTATTAAACAATCACGTACATGCGTAACAATCATACGGAGCTTAATAGGTCAGGTAATTTGTCAATTGATCTAATGAGAAAAGATGCCATGGCAATAAGTATATGGAATAAACCATGGGATATAGGTGTGAACACTTTGTCACAATATAGATCGCCCGCTTTGTTCGGCGTTGTATTAAAATCAACATAAAGTACAGATCTAATTAAAACGACCAATTATTATAAAAGCCTCGACAAATCCACGGGAGGCTTTTTAGCCTCGAGAGGCCCACGCGAGGTATAAAGATGATACTGGTCAATCACGGCATAATCTGGTCTTTATTTTACACGCGAGGTCCACGCAACACGCAACCACGCAAGGGATATGCCTCGCGCGGCACCTTTGTGGTTCACTAGTCATGGTTAGCGATCGATCGTTTTCTTTACATGTTTTCTTTAAAAATATATTACGATGTCCCACGCGCGCGAGGCTATAAATCCTCGCATATGCGTCCTTGACTGTCTCTCTGCACAAGTGCCACACACCACTCAAACACTGTTAACACATTCCGAAAAATGTTCAAGTTTTTAAATTGCCGTTTTGGGCATATAATATCACAAATCATCATGCCTCTAATAGAATATATTGCAAAAGGTGTTATACTATACATAATCGATGCAATAAGATCATATTTTAATATCAAGGGGTTATTTGGGGGCTAAAGTTGTCCGTTATTTTCGGCATTTGGGTGGAGAATTGCGATACCCGGGATTTCCCAAGGCAACAACGTGTGACCGTTCCGACAGCATCAGTATAAATGTCATGTCATGTCAAAAGGTTAAACTAACCTTGAAGCGGTGGTGCTATACCACCGTACATGTAACTTCAAGTAAAAAATACACTGTCGATCGTCCGTCCACAAAACAAACGCCGAAAACGACGCAAAAAGCAATTCCTTGTGTCACATCCTGACGGCGGCGCGGCATCATCGTATCATCAAATATCCGCCGGTATCATATTTGACACAACGACCTGCCGGGTATGTTGTATGCCATTGTATTTTGCGGGTGTGTCCGTAAAACATCTCGTTAACTAGAATGTATCCAAGATGATGG